>JXSR01S023872.1:5677-23677 GCA_000969725.1 Ophiothrix spiculata | reverse complement strand
AAATACGTTTCTGACATAGGTATCTATCTTGGTTGATAACTCAACAAATAATAACGCTGTGATATTAAAATTTTGGAAACATTTAGCGGAGGTATGTATTATAAGTCATGCTAAGTTTGAATTCTCCAACTGCTATACTTTTTGCAAACGATCATTTTTCTACATGTAACCATTTTTTGGGACACCTGGTATATCCAGTGAACAATAATTATGTTCCTTTGTCCAGTCAAATAAAATGTTCAGTTTTATCATTATATTGTGTGCTGTTATTTACTTGAAAGATATTTATTGTAATACTACTGTAACACAATGTTATTACATTAAGTAATTAAGGGACAAAAAGGAAAATCATTTCATATTATCGGCTACACCTTTTGGAATGAACGTACATGCCCATTGCAGTGACAATATAAAATTAATAATAAACATGAACATAAAATTTTACGCCCATCCTTTCAATTGCGCAAGTTTCTTTGAATAGATTCATCAGGATCGGTGGAATAAATAAGTGATAGATTCATTGATACTGATCCAAATGTGAAATTGTTCGATCTAATATGCATCAAATGCGTAAGTGTCTGTTTTTACATACTTGCAATAAATGCGTGAATTTTTGATTAAATTAGACATCGTTCTCATATTTTTACACTTTGGTAAATTATAACCTAACCGCATCGTATTTGTCTCAACCGTGCATCGTACAAGCTCATACAACATAATACAAAGGCATCACAATATCAGAGAACAATACAATCTAATATCATTGTCATTGAACAAAGACATACGATGTATAAAAATCACTATTGAAACCACGCGACTTTTTATTAGTTTTATTAGCAAATTGATTTTGATCGTAACAGGCCGCTATAAATATATTCAAAGTCCCTATGTTTGGATCATTTTTTATTATGTGTGATAGAAATAAGAGCTTAATAAATAATGAGTGAACAGGTATATTTGCAGTTTTAGTTTATTGAAGAATATACATAAAAGGTTATCATAATGGAGTAATTTTTTTTCTACATTCTGATAGATACACATTTTGAGTGATAGTGTGTACAATATTATTTTATTTTATTGCTGAAAATTGGTACACCATACTTATAATAGATTCATTTTATTTTTGCCATTTTTCCTTGTCTCTCGAACTGACCATTCTATGAAATAGGGAATATTAATTTAATTGATTAAATCAATATAGTCCTCACCTATTGGCAGTGCACGAAGGTGGAAAAAATGGCCATACAAAAACTTTGTTTGACATATCAGGGAAATGAATTATTATAAAATAAAAATTTAAATCAGCATCATCATCATCATCAAAACAGCAACAACAGCAATTACAACAACAAAACAAATCACAAATTAAAGGAGCATATCGCTAAAGGCCTCCAAGTTGTTTCGTTGTTTAAATGGTTCACTTACCCTGGGTCTACACTCTAATGTTTTTCATTATAAGTGTCCAGATGTTCTAAACATTGCAAATAATTGGTGTTTACTATTAACATATTGATTTGTTTTGATCATGTAGGCCTATCACTTATCGACGTTGACATCAACCATGGATATATTAGAATCAACCTATAGTGGAATCAAATTTATTTATCTACAGCCTACAACTTTACACTTATGTGTGGTGTGCACGTGCAAATATGTAAAGTAAATACCATATCGCAAACATAATCTTTATTTTTAAGCCAAACATTTATATAATGTATACAGTGACAGGTGAACCAAAATCAATACATCTTGGATGATTGTTTTTATTCTTTAATAGGCATATATGTAACAAAGTTTAGTGACAACAATATCTGTATGAGGATGCTCTGATGGATTGTGTAATGTGTTATATTGAATCAAGCAATGACAGGCATATCTGAGAACTTGATGGGTGACTCGGACTTACTAATGTTTATAAATATACTGGCTAAGTTCCCTACACCCAACAAAATAATGCAGGTTAGCCTACCCTTTCGCTAAATTTAGTATAATCATGACTCATTATACAAATTCATTTCGTTAATCTTCTCATGCAAAATACTTTTATAGCTCAATAACAAATTACGTTGATATTCTAAGATGGTAATAAGTTAACGCGCCTATTCGCTCTTCAAATTTGATATATAGTATTAGACGGCTTATTTCATAAGGCAGCTGACAAAAGCAAGTGATATTGTAATGAATAAGCGTTAAGAAGAATGTAATCAAACGCTTTATGGTGATGCATGAGTGTTCAAATGATGCACGATATTGGATTTTTTATTTAACTATTTCACGGTGTAGAAAGATTGGGTTTAGTTAGACACATAATTTGATCTAATTTCTAGACAATTTGCGCGCCAAAATAAAAATGTGATGATTGATTCGAAACTTGTTTATTGCAAATGCATATAAAAACGTTGCATGTATAATCAGATGGCAATAACGGTGGCTGTAGGATTGTCTACAGAACACAATTATAAGACGTGTAAAAATATTGAGTTAATCTTGATGTTGGAAAGGTTATAAATCATTAAGCTCGTTATGTGTGAATCAGTTTGATATTTTATATATGTGACCCGTCATATCGAAAGGTACCTTAATACCGGTGTAATGAAATACAGCGTCCGTGTGACTGAAATGTCCTAGCTACTATTAAATTATGTAGAACGTACTTGTGCGATCAATATATCATCGATTGCGACTTATTACGTGTAGTTCAATTAGACCCGGACTCCTGATTATGGGGGACACTCAGTCTCATTACACCGGCATAATAAATTACGAGATACAGGCCATTGAAGCTGAGCATAGTCAAAAATCACGTCCAAGGTCGAATTTCTAAATTCCTCAGAAACTTTACCTTTGAAGTGTATTCTATCATATTAATCAGGTTCCAACATCCAAAACATAAGACAAATGTTTTAAAAACAGAGATAAAAATCCTTTCTCCATTCACGTTTAACCAGTACAGAAACTTTAAACTTGATTTTCTCAGAACTTTAGTTTTCGGAATCAGCCCGATACCTTTACCCAATTTGGATCTAACTTTGTAATCGAACATCCAATAACTAAAAGCAAGGTGTTATTTTAAAGCTTAAAATATAATCTTTCAGATGAGAACAAAAAATCAATTTTAATTTTGGGACCCTTAAGGTACCTTTCGATATGATGGGTCACATATGTTCGATATGGAGAGGGCAAGCCTTAGTGTATTTCAGATATATACGCTGACGATGCACATATGTGATGACTCACCCCGAAAAGGGGGACTTTGCGACAGAACACTTTTCAAGAAACTGGTGAAAAAAGGGATCAAAAAAATAAAGAAAATAATAAGAATTTACATCAGATTTTCTGTTATAACATTTGATCGCCGTCATCAATTTTAACAAGTAAGGTGTCATTTTAAAGGTAAGGAAATGCTGCAACAGATGAAATGATAAAATCAAAACTGATACAATCTGCAAAGTCCCCCCTTTCGGGGTGAGCCATCACATATGGAGTAAATGCAAGCTCCTTTGTTTAGAGTTAGGTCATTTTTCCTTCTTTCTTCCTTTTGTTCTGATAGATAAACATTTTTATTAAATGATAGTGTGTACAAAAACATTAAATTCGATTTTCTAGACTAAAACTATGAAAAGGTCATATTTCTGAAAAATAGTACACTAAACTTGACATGGCTGACATTAACTGAAAATACCGGAGTATGAAAAGAATCAATAGAACGACCCATTATGCAAATTCATTTCTGAGCTATTTTACCATACATACCACTTTAATAGCCCAATAAAAGAAAATGATGATAAATATATTGTAAAAAGTTAACGCGTCTATTCTCTCTTCAAATTTAATCTAAACGGCTTGCTTAATACGTAATTCAATTGATAAAAATATTAAGCGCTTAAAATAATGTAACAAACGCTTATGGTGGCGCATGACCATTGCAGTGATGCACAACCAGGGGGGGCAGGAAGGTTCGTGAATTTACTGAATTTTAGAGATAAACACGTTTTTTTTTTCCCACTTCCGGGTCTCGCATCATCGCCGCCGTAGATTTCGATTCCATTGTCCTAAAACTATATCATGAGTAGCTCATTCAGGCCTATTTTTTAAAATAACATTATATTTGTATAAATATAACGATAATTGACAGAATTTGATCCAGAATCTGATATTCCATTCACTAAGTTCTGCGTACATTTCAATACGAATTGATTTGAGTTATATGGATTTAAAATGTTCACGTTGATAGTACGAAGTCTCAGAGGGCTAGTCGGTTAGCGCGTCGTGCTACGGCCCTGAAGGTACCGGGTTCGAGGTCTGGTATTGGCCGTTTTTTTTTTCTTTCTTTTTTTTTTTTATAAGATTTTATAATATTCTTAAAAGATATCATTCTTTCAGACCAAATACCTTTCCCACTTCCTTTTCTCATTTTTATTTACAATTAAGACAGAATTTGCCACTACGTACTGTAGCAGCCGTGTTGCTGATTCATTTTTTCCGTTGCCATCGGGAGACCAGCCCTCCCCCCCTGTGCACAACATTGGAATCTTTATTAAACTACTTCAAGGTGTAGAAAGATGGGGTTTAGTACACTGTAAATTTGGTGTTTTAAATTTAAACATTTCCTTGTACACTTAGTTGACACTTTTCAGTAGAAATGTGCTTTAGAAAAATTCAGTTAATTTGATAAGATTTTCAAAATCATACATTATATATAATTTGAAAGTTACATCATTATGTATACACGATCCCATTTTGAAATGCATGCTTGGGTTTCAAACACTAATCAAAACACTAGTTTGTCCATACTTTCTAAACATGTTTAATATCTAATCACAATCTATACATTAGACTCTTCAGCAGAATGATATTGAATACACTGTTTTCAATAAGCAAATGTTATTTGAAATCTGAGGAAGAGTCGGACATGCTTAGGTTGTAAACATGTTTAGCTACCTAAATAACAGTTTGTTCATACTTTCTAAACACCTCATTTACAGTGTAAGAGACGAAATTTGATCTATTTTCTATAGACAATTTGCGCCAAAATAAAAATGTGATGATTGATTCTAAAAATGTTCATTACATATACATAAACGCGTTGCATGCATAATCAAATGACAATAACGGTGTCTGTAGCATTTGCTACAAAACACAATATTTTTTATAAGACGTTTAAAATCTTTAGTTAATGTTGATGTCGGGATCATTATGCTCCTTATGTGTGAATCAGTTTTGATATTTTCTATATGTTTGGTATGGAGAGGGCAAAACACATATAAATACGTTGCATGCGTAATTAAACGCCAATAAGTCTATAACATTTTCTACTGTAAAAATATCATGTTGATACTACATAAGATGATTGTTTTATTTATTTCATTAGCCTCAAGTTTGTTTTGAGCAAAAGAAAATACTACACAGATATACAGATGGGCTAATTATTTTACATGTTTTGATAATTATTCGTTTAGCAGCAACTATTCTGTCTAAGAAAATACGGAAAAAGTATACTTTAGATCCCAGATACTGGTACACAAAAATTGGACAATACTGGATATCCAAATATTGGTATAAAATTGGATCGATTGAGCCCATATTTATTGGTCGAGCTATGAGTTGCAAAAATATTGGGCGAGACGCAGTCGAGCCCAATATTTTAAAACTCATAGCGAGACCAATAAATATCGGGCGTAAATCATCCAATTTTATCATTATCATGTTTTGGATCCAATATTTTCCCACACTTGGACACCTCAAAACATGATAATGTCCAGTGTTGTCCAATACTAGTTGAGCTTTTGTATTCCAGTATTGTTAGTCAAAAATACTGGTATATACTAGTATTGTTAAAATAATGTCAATATTCCAGTATTGTTGGTCAAGAATACAGTTTAATAACAGTTTTGATTGGTTTTGGTCAATATTTCCAGTATTGTTGGTCGGAAATACTGGTTTATTATCAGTACTGTAAATTCTGCCCGATGTTAAAGATCGATTATTGTGCTCCAGAATCGTAATATAAAATAACTCATCGATTACCTCAGCGACCAAAGTTTCATTACATCTTGTGTGTTTCGATTTTTTTTTGGTTTAACTCCGCTGTTTCCTGAATGACTCCCTCATTTTTGGAGGTAAACTTTACCTGGTAAGGTCCTACTTCCAACATGGAGAATGCACAAACCTGCCACATTACTTAGAAAGTTGGACTCCCCAATCATCTTCTGAAGAAATCGATCTGACAATGATTAGTTGGTAAACCAGATTGGCATTATACTTGCAACTCCTGCTTGGTTAGTGTGATGGTTTTCAACTAAACCTCTGGATCTCAGAATTAGATTGTGTAAAGGCCATACATACACAATTGGAGGATGAGGACTTTCCAAGAATCGAGAAAACAACAAGGCGTTGATAAATGAAGCAAAACTGGTAATTGTTACTTGAATAAAACAATTTTTAGCATTTGACAATACTGGAACAACAGAAGTATTGACCAATACTGGAATGAATGTGTGTACCAGTATTGTAAAATGTTTTCAACAATACTGGAACAAAAACACTGCCAGAATTGTTCAATACTGGAACGTCCCAGAATTGACCAATACTGGTATATACCAGTATCTGGGACCTAAAGTATACTTTTTCCGAAAAGACCTTATAAAGTAGAGTAAAAAAAGAGAAAAAGCTCTTCATTACGACGTGAACGGCTTTCAAGTCTTATTCCACAAAAATGATTCAAATTGTTTCATATAAATTACATAATCCAAATTCCGTTCTACAATATTACCAAATGAAAAAAGTTCGGAGGAACGACTCATCATGCTGATTTATATATTACTTGACTATTTTGACCATGCAAATACTTTAATTGCTGAATAACAACATAATCGCATATTATGGTAATAAGTTAACGCGCCTATTCTCTCTTCAAATTTAATCTAAATTTTACGTAATTAGTCAGCTGATAAAAGTATGTGGTATGGTTAAGAAAAGAATGTAGTCAAACACATATGAGAGTTTTAACTAAGGCTTTGGTAACTGTTTCATACTAGAGAATGATAGGTAAAATATGAACTCATTTCTATCCGCTAAAATAAAAATGTGATGACTGATTCGAAAGTTTATTAAAAATTGTATAAAAAATTGCATGCATGATCTGAATGCCAGAAACGGTGTCTTTAGTATTTATGCATACATTATAAATACTCCAAAACAAGTTGTTAAATAAAGATAATGAAGTTGTATTAGCTTCAAAAGCATGTTAATCTTTGTCGACAAGCCGGTTTCTATATCGAGTTTGCCGACAAGACGTAAAATGAAGTAAAGTAAAGTAAAATGGCATAAAATAAAATGCTTCACAAGATTGTAATGAATATTTAGCAAATTGACAACTTTCAACCCCAATCCTAGTTATCAGTTTAGTAAAATTACTAGTAAAAATTGTGTTGTGAATTCAGAATTCCCCTTTTTAACTTACAACGCATTGATAATTATTTCATTAACTCGTCATAAACTTTTCAGAAAACGCGACGCTACATCCAAAGATCCAAGCGCTACATTCCAGAACCAAAACAGGGTAAGGATTTAAGCAAAAGACAACAAGCAGTAATTTCAATCGCCTTTGTTGCATAATTTGACGAAAATTCATTGTCGACAGTGTCGAATCACTCAAGTGTTGGGTTGGTAGTTTGTCGACAATAAAATTGCTTGCCGATACCATCCCTAGTTGTACGGATTTGATAGACGCCATCATAAGTCAAATATCATTTACAATTATTTGAAATACGGTTTGTACTGACTGTTTTGACTTGCTTTAGTCTGCCCTCGCGTGACATTGGCAAAGATAGTCTGAGACAGTATTGCCCGTTCTAACTTGCTTTAGTCTGCCCTCGTATGACAAAGATAGCAAACATAGCTTGATTTGCAGTAGTTCAATGGATTTGTGATTGTCTGCCCTCATTGTGCTTGAAAAAATATATAAAGATCCCTGTGAAAAAAATCTGCATTGAATTGCGTTCGTGTGCTATAAGAAAGTTACTGCTCTTTCATGTAACATAGACATGGAATTTAAATTAGATTTGTTCTCGTATAACAATACCAAAAGCAGAATCTGCTAACAAATCAAAGGCGCTGAGGATTTGGAAAAATAATGCAATAACCTATTTCAGGGTTAAATAAAATGGATATATGATTTTATATACAATTTAATGGATGAAAATATAAATTAAATAATAAAACAAAATATGTCTTACACATTTAGGCACGATTACAATCTTTGAAACTTTGGTTGTTATCTCCACTCTCATCCTTCTGGACATTTATGATTTCATACACAGTAATTAGTGTACTGATTTGTACTGCACCGATTTCCAAATGTGATGGCTCACCCCCAAAGGGAGGACTTTGAAGATGTTATCAATTTTGATTATTTCATTTCATCTGTTGCAACATTTACTAAGCTTTAAAATGACACCTTACTTGTTGAAATTGATCAAGGCGATCACATTTTTAGAACAGAACATCTGCTGGAAATTCTTATTATATTCTTTATTTTTTGCTGCCTATTTTCACCTGTATCTTGAAAAGTATTCTGTCGCAAAGTCCTCCTTTTCGGGATGAGTCATCAGAAATATGTATTGCACATAGAGATCATGCTTCTAAAATTTACTTCGACGACCTTCTTGACCTCATTAAGTTTATAAGTGCCCCAACAACCAGGCCTGTAGCCAGGGGGTGCGGTGGGGGCGTCGCACTCACCCGAATTTGACAATGTACAAAAAAGGTCCACAAACAAAAATTGTAAAATGTCCACCAAATGGTTTGAAAACTGCCGAAAACTTCGTATTTATTCGTATCTGTCATAATTTGAAAAAATCTATAATCATCTATTGTACAAATAATTGGACTTTCGTGTATTTGACTGTTCAACTTCGACCACTGTGGATCAACACAAAAGAAGTTAAAGCCGTGTAGCGCGCCATTGGCGCAGGAACAGGGGAAATTACAGCAACAGGTTTCTGAAAATGAGAAAGATACCTTTTCCCGCTTTTTAGCCGGTATTCAGCCTCATCTATCGGTTTCGGCGTAAGCATTTCTTCACCTTCGCCAAAATTAGCCGAAATGATGCAAGCTCAAAAACCTCAGCGGGAATACTTGCCATCTTGGTCATTTTTTCACCTCGTTGCGGGATTATCAAAAAGTGGACTTTTTGAGGTATAAGGGTTTTTTTTCAGTTCAGGGCTCATTAGGATTGACTTTAAAAAACAATACATCTTGACCAGGGTGAAGTTCCGCAAGGTGCAAATATCACATGTGTATCCAAACTAAAAACAACAAGTCAAGATGAATCAGACTTTTATTTTGATTTTGAAAAACTGAATCAGCATCATAAAAACAGCAAGGACATTATGCTGTTTCTCATCATGTGAGTAAAAATACATCCTCTGGGCACATTGTCAAATGAAGAGACGATATAAAAATACTTCTGTCATAATTAATTTGAATTATTGGGCCTTCGGGTCAAGAAGGAGTTTTCTCCTATTCATGACGGTTCATATTTCCATTTCTTGAAACGGGATGACCACATCCAAATATTGATCAATTCAAATTGACAACAACGTTTTAGCCATTCCAGGCATGCTGCAAATACTGGCTGTATCAAAATTCTTTGTACCCAGGTGTATTTGATTTTCCAAAAAAAATATTAGGAGTTTAACAATTTCAAATATTTTGCTATTAGTGAGTAATAGAATTGTTCAACTTCTGAAAGTTTTACGGCAATTGAATACTATTTAAAGGAGCTACTGTATGGTCATTTAATGGATGGTCGATGAAATTCCAGTTGCATTCAAATTCCCCACACACTAACTTTTGTCTACTGATGCTATCTTCTGTCGCATTAGGGTCCAAAACGCCTCCCCCCATAACTTCCATTATTGACAACCGTAAAGTGGTTTCATTAAGTACCATACCATAGACAAGAGTCTTTTTTATCCATCCATAGCAAAATAATCACAATTGATGAAGTTGTTACATATTTATGACATCATAAAGTATAACCAATTTGAAAATTGTGATTTTTGAGAAAAAAAATTGAAAAATCAAAATTTTGCTATAAATTTTTTAGATATTATAGCATGATGCAAATACTGGCTGTATCAAAATTCTTTGTACCCAGATGTATATTTCAAGGATGTTTTTACTTATAAGCAATAAAAAAAAACAATTTTGATTTTTTTTTTTCAAATTGCCAAATTTATGCGTATTAACAACTGTGAAACCCAACCGCACTTTTACTTTGACGGCTTATCCTTCCCCGATTTGTTGAACTATCCTCCATTTTTTTCATTAGAATGACTACAACGGATTAAGTTATAGTTGCTTAAATGCCCAGGATCAATTGTTGCGTTTCTATGCAGCAGAAACACAACCCGTAGGCAGGATGGCATCCATAATGATTTAAATCAATTCACTGCTCAAACACACACGTTTCGGCAAAACACTATCTCTTTTCTTTAACATGTTTAAGAGCATATAACTTGAAAATCCAACATGCTATTGTCATGAAATAAAATTCTTAGAAAAACTAAAACTGCACAAAAATTGATTATTTTAAAGATATCATAAAAGCAATTTAGATTTTACTATGTTATATATATGTATTTTTAAATGAATGTTTCATGCTGGCAACCTAGACATCTAAAGAGCAAAAGTACATTTCTTGAAATTAAGAGTTCACCCATATATCAACCACTAACAGAACAGTGTACATTTCGCTTAAAACCTTCACTTTCTGACGAGTCAGAAAATTCTAAAGCATGCCATAATTTGATGCGGGAATAAACATCAATATAGGATCGCATTCACTGAAATTAATTTACTTTAGTTGGTATTGATTCAACTATTTATATACATTATATATGTCAGCAGGTATTAATTGCACTGCAAACGAAATCGAATTGTGACCGAATTTCATGAAAACAAGATGACAGATTCTTGACCCAGCACATTGGAACCCAATAGTCATCTAAAGATACACATGTATCATTTTCTTCCTATGATCATCATCAATAGTCCTTATCTCTAAAACATACCAAGTAACCGATATAAAAAGTATAAAAAGAGCAATCTATCGCAAGATTAATGAAAGGGTTCTGTAACTGACAAAATACGGATTCTGCAAAATAGTTACCATAAAACCATGATCTTCATTAAAAATACATAAACCTGCCATGCTTCACATCAGAATAGGACGACCAAGATAAATCATATTTGATTTTCTGAAAGAGCATTGAGTTATCAAATAATGCACACTTTGGACATTGTTCTGTGTCTCATTACAGATACCCCGAAGGGATACATGCATCTTCAACATGTTCATTAAGACAAATACAGCGTCGTGAATAGATGATACGATACAAAAATACTCCTGTCACAATTATTTCTATCATGTTTAGAGGCGCAGAGATTGAGGCCGGTTTCCCTTTTCCATGGCAATGTTATTATTGTGCGAGTTACGTGATAGGAATTTAAATGACCATTTCCAAGTTTTACAATATTAGTCGTTTCCAGGGGTGCGATCGTTAAAGCATGAGGACTGGTCCGATGTTTAAAGACATCATTAGAAACAACAAAACCGAAACAAATAAGTTGGATTTCGATCGCTTTATAAACGCATGTTGCTTCTGGAAATTATTATCTTCTAAGGTATACTGTAAAATCAAAAAACTGACCGGGCTAGGGCCGTCTGCATAAACCAGTCTCCTGTTTTGCTCTAGTGCCTTATTTGTTTTAAAAAGATTTGACCGTTAACAATGCATGTCACCGTCAAAATACCCCCCCCCCTTTTTTTTACAACCCAATTGCATTGCTATACGTCCTAACAAAGCTCATTGCGTTTCTGTACAATTTGATCCAAAAGACCTCAAAAATATTGTCATATCCATCGAAATGTAACAGTTTGAATGAATTGACCATGGGAAGTCCGAATTTGAAAAAGGTTTCGCTATTCCGAAATTTAAAAAGGTCCGCTAACCATAAGGTTCGCCAGTCCGAAAATGAAAAAGGGTTCGCTAGTCCGAAAAGCCCCCAAAGCATATCATACAAAGAAGCTAAGTATTACTAGTACTTTGATTTTAACGCTTATAGAATTGGTCAAAAAGAGTTGACCATCAATCATCTTTCCATCGTCTTTGACTCTCTGTCAGATATGGACATTTTCACAAAACAAATAGAAATCTAATACCTTTCTAGTCATTCGCCCGGGTCATTTGGTTTATTGAAGCGAAAATCTCATTTCACGGAGATTATATGTAAAAACCATATTTAAGTCAAAACCACTTTTCTGCACGCTTGTATTGATGCTGGGTTAAGTGCTGTTAATACAATCGGACACTTCTGTTGAGAGGTGGTATTGGGCGCATGCGTGAAGCAAATGGTCATTGCAGAATATGATCAAGTGGCAAACTCTAATGCAGAAATTAAACATGTTGAATACAAGGTTTTCGTATTTAACAAAATAGGAAATTTCACTTCAGATCTAGTCCATCTAGATGGACCTCACAAGCGAGCGCCGTAGGCGCGAGGTCCATCAACTTACACACCAAACCCCCTGCTGGGTTTCTCCTATAGAAAATTGGTGACCAGTCAATTCTAGCCAAACAAATTGAGGTATTATGTAATAGATGGTTATATTTGACTCAGACTTGAAAAATAAAAGAAATGCATAGGTTTTTGGTTATCACAAACTGCCCCTTCTTGAGTTACAGGGTAGTATCATATTTCACTTGCATTGGATTTCCAAGGCAGGATTTGTTGTAAGTTGATGGACCTCACGCTTCGCGTTCGCTTGCTAGGTCCATCTGGATGGACTATTCAGATCAGAAAAGAACAGTAAAGATTATTGAGATTTGTTTTAATGAAAAAGGAAAAATGCACACTTTGGCCACTGTTTTGTATCTCATCATAGATACACAGGACAGTTACATCCTTAAGGCAAATACTATAAAGATATACATGTAGAGCACCATGAAAAAAAGACGATACAAACATATCCATGTCACAATCAATTTATATTGAGAGCTGCTTTACCTTATCCATGACAGAGCAATGGTATGTAGTTACATTACTTTATTATTCGAATGGCCACTTAAGGGGATGGTCCGTTTACAGCAATGGGATACTGGAATGTCATCTTCACTGCTAGATCTTGCATCATGTACTTATACATTGCAGACTATCACAAAATCTGGTATACATACGAAGTAGATTGAATTTTTAATTTTGGTTTTAGAAACATCTTTAAAATAGCATCATTTTTTCACCCACAAAATTTGAAGATTTTTTTTCGTAATAACATTTTTTTACGCAGTTTGGATAATCTGATATTGTTTAGATATTGTCAGATTGTAGGACAAATACTTTTTAAATAAAGGAATTATAACTGATAAATGAGACCTCCAATGATTGTAACAGCAACGGCATCAAAAATACTCCATGGAAACAGCAACTTTAAACACTAAATTTTACGGTCGAACGCTTTTATTTAACGAAAAATGCTGAAAAAGGGGTCTAAATCATCATTTGTATTTCTATAATACGTTATCTTTACCACAAGCATGTTAAATTTTAATAAAAACAGATGATTCAAACTACAAAAAACTTTGGAGCGATTTGACTAAAAGTCGTTAAAAAGTTACCTCTTTTAAAAATATTCTTATCGCAATTTTCAAAGAGGTTACAGTCAGTGAATTCAATAGTCAAGGCTAATGTGGGATTCATAGGCTCTACTCTTCATGTATGTCAACAATTGTTATAGTGTGTCATGTCAACGATTTTTAAAACACTTAAATCTATTTTTCTCTTTTCTTTTGATTTATTTCTCTGATTCCCTTTCTTTTCTATCTTTTTATTTTGTCGAGATCCTCGAATGGGTCGTTTTCCCCGACCGACAATGACCGACTCACCCAACTGCCACAGTTTAAAGGTGAAACCAATGGTTTAAAGTCAAACCAACTATTGTTGTTGTTGCTTCAAGTAATATTAACACACTTTCTGTGAACAAGTAATAATTTAAGCTAAATGAGTGAAATCGAATTGTGATAGAATTCCATTTCAACAAGATGCAATTGTTTACTTTTCCAGATATTATATATAAAATAATCAATAAGTATAAGATAGCTGTCATATAAGCTCAGGGTAAAAATATAGTTCGTAGTATGGACTAAATACAAATATATTGGAGAGAGTTGATAGACATCTGACAATAAAGGAAAACTTTGTTCTTTTAGATTTTAGATCCATCTGTATTTTATTTCAACACTTTTAGGGGTAAAAGCGATCCCTTCACACTACATGTTTTCCTTACAAACACGTCTGATGGTCACTAAACCAAAATCAGTGGCGTATCCAGAGGGTGACTTTGGGGGTAAAGCCCCCCGCAAAGTTGCAAAAATCATGTAGAATCAGCCTAATTTTGACGAGTTTTGACACTAAGCCCCCGCACAAATCAGCAAGTCCCCTTAAGCCCCCGCAAGAAAAAGACCTGGACACGTCAGCGAAAATAGCATTTACGACTTCGAATTGTGCACAGCATGCTTACTTTTTCGACCTTTCTGCAACTTTGTTCATGAATAGTTACATTATTTATATTTGAGTCATTGTAATCTATAGTTGTTTCTTGATTCTAAGGTTTTTTTTATCTAAAATAACTATACAATGTACTTTCAACAACCACGCCTTACAATAAGTCCAAAAAAGTTGTTTGGTTGTCCTCCGCCCTATTTTTCGAAACTGGAAAAAAGTTTTTACAGTACAAAAGTATACCGAGTCTAATTTTCGGATTTCCAGTTTGTTTTTTTTTCCTTTGAGAATTTTGATCTTTGGAAAATATTTTTTAAGTTGTTGTTTTCATTTTGTGTACGTTTTAATACTGCTTTTAAACTTGTATAAAGAGATTTTTCGGTACAATAGACCTATTTGCATCTTTATTTTGTGTAGCTTAGTTTTGACTTCCATTTGAAAAAAAAACATCCGCCCGCCCGCACTTGCTCAAAAAAAGGTTGTGGAGGGTGGACAACAAAACATTTTTGTTGGCCTAATGTGTTGGATATGAACAATGTTTCTAAGCTTAGAATAAAAAAATAATCATATCAATACATGAACAATGACCTCGTTTTTAGTTTTAGTTGTGTCGATTAAGATTTTTTACTATTTTAATTTCAGATTTTAGTTAAATCGACCCAACTATTTTGATTTTAGGCCAAAAAAAAAAAAAAAAACCTCTGTCTCAGCTTCCAGAGCGCATTTGGTTAAATATTCGAATTTTACCGCATTTCTTTCTTTTTTTTAGGTTTTCAGGAGATTTTTTGCTTTTTTATTTTTTTCTTTCATCGAGAGAAAAAAAAAGTTAAATAAACGGCCGCGAAGCAGCCGCGAAAAAAAAAATAGTGGCCGAAAAATGCAATAAAAAAAATAGGGGGTATTTCGCATCTCCGTAGCACTTTTTTACTAAAACAAAACAAAACGCATAGCGCTTAGGGTTTTGACCTTAAATAAGCTGAGACAGAGTTCTTTTTTTTTTTAGGGGGGGGGGGCCTTATAGGCAATTCATTATTTTATAGTTGCATAAACTTCACTGTGAAGATAATTTTATTATGTTATGGTTATCATAATTTGAACCTTTCGACCAAATCTCCGAAATGCTTAAGCCGTAAACTTTCACTTGGATAATGAGAAAATATTAGAAATGTTTTGGTACCAAAATCTCAAAAAAATGTTGACTTAATCGGACTTGGCTACTTAAAAAAAGTGGTATATGTTGAAGCTAAAATGTAAATTTTATTTGTCAGTTCTTATCAGTCTTCAACCTTTATTCTTATCAATGGCAAATTGAATAAAGCTGTATTGTTTATATATTTTATCCATTTTTGTTTTTAAATATTCATAGCAGTTGTCATCTTCATGTTATTTGAATGATAAATATCCTTATAAATTAATAAGTTCCTCCATCAATACAGACATGAGAGCCTCTTACTGTCATTCCAGAGTGTTTGCAATCAGTAATCAAAACACTCAACATGCATCTATGATAAGGACGCTGTCCTATTTTGCTAATTAGTTGAATTGCAAACAGTACATACACAAAGCAGATTGCCAATTTCGTTTTATTAAAAAAACGACGTACATCCTCTAGACGGCTGGACTTTATATAGAAATTCTACGTAGGCCCTTGATTTTAAATAACCTATGCAGCTGCGGGCATGGGGGCAGGGGGCAATTGCCTTCCCTAAAGGATTTCAGGGGGAAAGATAGAAATAGGCCTTAAGGGAAGGAGAGAAAGCAAATAAAGAACCAGGAAAGAATGTTACTTTGTATAAAACCTCATAATATCAGTTTCCCATCCACAATAAACCCTGGCACCGCGACTGATCTTATGATCACGATGATGTTGAGCAGTTGTGTCATTATTTGACAAATAACTTATCGTTTTAACATACTTGTAAATGAAAAAAAATTTTTCTTTATATTTTGTTTTATATTATCAATGACCGAAAAATTCAAATTGTATTGTTTATATCTTTTATCAATTTATTCTAAATGAAATGTACAAAACATGACTGTCATCTTCATATGTCGTTTGAAGGACAAGCGTCTTCCATCAATGCAGAAATAAGAGCCCCTTACTGTCATCCTTGAGTGTTTTACAATCAAATCAAAACACTTAACATGCATCTATGATAAGGACGTTGTGATGTTTGCTAATTAGTTGAATTGCAAACAGTACATACACAAAGCAGATCCCATACCTCATTTTATCACACAAAAGTTGAGTTACATCCTCTAGACTTCTGTAAAATTTATTTAAATATTTAAATATGCTGTGATGTTGAGTAGTTGTATCCTTATTTCAAAAATAACTTATCGTTTTAAAAGATTTGCCAATGGAAAAAAATTCTTTTTAAGGCCAAAGAAAAAATGGAACTCTGTCTTAGCTTCCCGCGCGCATAGGGTTAAAAATTCGAATTTTACTCTTTTTTTTTTTTATTATTTAGGTTTTCAGGAGATTTTTTGCTTTTTGTATTTTGTTCTTACATCGAGAGAAAAACAAAAGAAAAAAGATTCGGCCGCGATGCGAAGCGGCAAAAAAAAAATGACCTAAAAACGTAATAAAATAAGATTACCGCGCGCATAGCCTTTTTTGACTGATTACCGCGCGCATAGCCTTTTTTGACTAAAAAACCGCGTAGCGCTTAGGGTTTGGGGCCTTAGGAACCTAAGACAGAGTCCTTTTTTTTAAATTTTTTTCGCCTAATAGTTTATTTATTATCAATGGTAAAGAAACGACATTCAAGAAGACACCAAAACAGGTGTCATCTTTAGAATTTATTTGAAGGAAAAGTATCCAAATATATGAATACGGTATTAGTTCCTCCATCAATGCAGAAATGAGAGCCTCTTACTGTCATCCTAGAGTGTTTGCAATCAGTAATCAAAACACTCAACATGCATCTATGATAAGGACGTTGTGATGTTTGCTAATTTAAATGAATTACATAAAATATTCAGGGTATAATACTTATTTATCAACCACGATACGGGGGAATGTCACGTTACTGCAATTGTTTGCTTACTTAAATGAGACAAAGTACCACAATTGTTGGCATATATTTAGGATGGAGACTTTAATCAGATGGTTGAATATTTATTTTTAAAGTAAACGACCGAAGGTCCAAAAAAACTGTCTTTGCCAGAGAAATAGATAAAGGAAAACAAAATTGATAAGAATGGGAAATACAAAAGATGGTTGACTTCAAAAGTTATGAAAAAAAGCAAATACTTAAATTGTACAATATAGGGGTGGAAAGAAATGACCTACATTTCTGTGATGGACTTAAGTTAAGTATAGACATAAGCGGCAAGTTGTTTCATTTATTCAACCAGATGTTGATTCCATAGCGTAGGTTGGTTTCGGCTTCTGTGGTTGTTCTTTCTTCCAAATGCCTATAATAGCATGTT
>JXSR01S023870.1:3685-14678 GCA_000969725.1 Ophiothrix spiculata | reverse complement strand
GATATTAAATGCATGAACGTTCTTTATTCATCAGTTAACAGTCTATCGGCAGGGGACAATATTTCGCCTTCTTCTCTCCGATATATATATGCATAATCGATATTACAAAATCTTGGTTGCGAGATTATTTTAATTGACGTGACCTGCCAATAAAGCTGACTTTGAACCCTTATTATTTGAACAAGGAGAAAGCAAATGCAAAGTGGGAACCTGGGTATGAAAATTTTGAGTTTTTCCTTTATAATGTGAGTGATTTTTTTGCTATTGGTAGAAAATGATGCATTATATGGTATTTTCTATAAAAATCAACAATTTTGAGCCTTTTTAGACATACCAATTTCAACCCCTACATCAATCTTGATTTAGAAGATAAAAAGACGTCAGTTTGGTCGATTCCGCTAGCAAAAATATGAAAACTCAGATAGATGAAATTTGGAAAATATATTTTGCCTATAAGACTTTAAAATTGAAGATAAAACAAGGAGAAATAAATACGCTGATATGGTGTATGAAGGGTACCTAATATCGGCTCTTCATACGTATTGCGATAACCAGGCACCAAGATTTCGATAACCAGCACCTTTTGTCACTACGAGGTCATTCTCTGACGTCAGCAGCGTGCATGTAACTCAGACCTTGCGATTTGAATGGCTCGCCCTCGCTATGTTGAAAAAATGTTGCATTTCATGTGGAAATCAATGAATCTGACATGTGTTTTTTTAACTGAAAAGTAACCTTTTAGGTTCTTTTATATAAATTATGTCAAAAATTCGAGAATATCAGTCGTGACAGTGAAAAATTGAAGAAAAATCAACACGCCACGACAAAAACTAAAAAATATAAATTTACAAAACGACTATGACGGGACTCGAACCCACGATCTCCTGATACGAAGTCTCAAAGCAATACCGTTGGCCCAAGTGACTGCTTGCTGTCTACTGGACATTTATTATATAAATACCTCGTATTGGAATTTTCATACTATTGCGCATGCGTAACCAATCACAATAAACAGAATGAATATAATCTTAAATTCCCCTCATAGACATCGTCAGCTCGCATAGTCTAGTGGTTACAGAGTGAGTTTTTAAATCTGAAGATCGTGGGTTCGAGTCCTTTTTTTCTTTTGCGATGCGTGTTGGTTTTTTTCAATTTTTACCAGTCACGAATGAAATTCTCGAATTTTTGACATAATTTATATTAATAAACCAAAAGGTTACTCTTTATCCAGAAAAATGTATGTAAATATTCACTATATTTCACATGAAATGCATTTTATTTCAACACAGCGAGCGGGCAGCGGTGTCATTCAAAACAATAGCTGTGAGCCTTGCTATGCGATCAATGCACATTGCTGACGTCAGAAGATGACCCGTTGGCACAAAAGGTAGTTGTTATCAAAATTTGGATGCCTGGTTTTCGCAATACAAATCGAAGGCAAGCATGAAGAGCCGATATTAGGTACATTTCATACACCACATCAGCGTATTTATTTCTCCTTGTTTTATCTTCAGTTTTAAAGTCTTATAGGCAAAATATATTTTACAAATTTCATCAACCAGTAGCAGTTGCCGCGGCCACCATCGTGTGGAATTTACTTCAAAGCCAAATCGAGGGAGCGCTTGCGCGACCGAGCACGTAATGGGCGGGGAACCAGGGGTCGGAACCCCCGGAAGCTCATGGATTTTAGCCATTTTAAAACTCAAGAAGAGCTATTTCTTCCACTGAATTTCACCGCTATATCTGAGTTGCAGATCGTGCAAAATGCGTAATATTTACCCTTCATGTGATTGTCGAATACACGGCCACTCTTGATGAAATGTTTTTCTTTATATTTTAAGTAATACTTTTAACGAGTCCCCGACTCATAACTCCGTGAAGTAGGTAAGTTGAATTTCCAATTGCAATTATGAATAAGCTAAAAATTGAAACTATCGCACGAATTACCTGCGAATTACTATATTCTGGTCCGTTTTTACCTCACACAACTCCAATGAGAACGGAGTTCAGTATCTAGGATAAAATGAGGCGCTAGCGCTGGGCGCCGATGTTTTTTTTTTCTTTCTCTTTCCCTTTCTTCTTCTTTTCCTCTTTTTTTTTCTTCCTCCAACGGGGGGGGGGGGGGGGGGGGGCTCCGCCACTGGGGCAAGCGACTTGGTCCACGGAAAATGATGTTATGTTTTTAATGCGCACGTAGCGCGCGAAAAAATATTTCGGCAAATTCAACCAAAAACCAGCAGGGTATCTGCCATCTATGGTCAAGGAGAGGAGCAAGTGACATGATTCAAACAAAATGATGTGATGTTTTGGTAAAGCGCCCGTAGCGGGCTAAACGTTTTGGGCTAAAAATCAGTGGGGTGTTAAGCTGCCATCTACGGGTAAAGGGAGGAGCAAGAGACATGGTTCAAACGAAATTAGGCCTAGGGCCTACCATATGTGAATTTTTTGCAATGAGGCTAATGAGCGCGTATTGCAAAAAATGTTTACAATGTAGCTAATTACACCTAAAACTGTTATAAAATCTTTCATTCTCACGGTGTTTTTATTTTGCCATGTTAAGTTAAGGCCTACCAAATGATACAACAAAGAGGAATTTTGGAGTGAAAGTTACGCCAGTAACTGAAAGTTAAGGCAAGGGTGGTTCTATCGGGGCTACAATTCTCATCATTTTGTAACTGCAATTATATTCGGCAAGGGGTCAAAGATTCTGAATAGTTACTTTTTAAAGACCTGTAGGCCTAACTACGTCCTCCTCTTTCTTTTCTTTTTTTTCTTTTCTTTCTCTTTCCCCCCTTTTTTTCTGTCGGGGGGGGGGGGGGGCGACCGCCCCCCTGCTTCCGGCAGATACGCCGCTGTTCCCCTGATGGTACCGTACCCAACACAAGATGTTAATGCAACCAAGATGTAATTGAGAACCGAAACTGTCACTAGGGGGATGTAGAGATGAAGATAGAAGAGAAAAAAAGTATAGTCACGACACCAGTTGACACACACAGTGTCATTTTCCCGAAAATAGAAGATGCAGGATGCTGTCCCCAAATTGGTCTGATAGACATTGTCCGGCTTTTGGACAACATCTCCCAGACTGTGGACATCTCCTACTCTCCATGTGGGGTTGCGCCGTCACCATCACTCTGAGGACCTGTGTCCTGTATCCCAGAGTGATAACGCTAATAGGTGCTACGACCTACCTATGGATTCAGGCGCCTTTAACCTACATTAGGAAGGAACCAACAATAACCAGATGAAATCAAAATACTACCAAGCCAACTAACTTGGCTCTCCTAATCTAGCCAGCTGGGTTGCGAAAGGAAAATGTAAGAGTGAGAAAAGAGGACAGAAAGAATGAAAAAGAAGAGAATAGTGTAGTGAAGGTAGGGAGCATCCATATAGAGGAGAATATCTATATGGAGAGAAAACAATTCCATCCATAGAATTCGTGTTGGCACGCAATGTAACTTTGTACGAAATATCATTATTTTATTTAAATTTACAAATAATAGTTTACTCTGGTCTTACAGATACTACCTCCCCACTTGTTGTAATTTTATATGAATTCAAATGACGTTTACTGACGAACAATTGACGTAGAGATGAAAAATTCTCACATTTTACGAGCAACAACTTTTATCGTATTTACATTTATTCCGAAACCCAAGGTCGTACATACTTGATTTATGTAGCTTTTTGACCAGTGGGGGCACAAACTATAGTTTTCCCCGAATGGCACCATGGGAGGGGTATGATTGATTTTTTTTAATACGCGCGTAGCGCGAAAAAATCTATAAACATACCAATTTCGGTCAGCAAATTATAAAGAATATTAATTGCGGAGCTAGATGGAGATACAATCTTGATAAACGCGCGAAGCAAATTTTATAGATTAGTAACAATCGCGCGAAGCGCGCGAAATTTTAAAACAAATTTGCTACTTGTAGCTAAAAATGGAGATATAATTAAGATAAACGCGCGAAGCGCGCAAAACTTTTTAACGTTTTACGTTTGAATATCAAAAAAGTGGAAACTTAAATATGAGTATTGATAATTTCGTCAGTGATTGAAAGTTGGGGGATGCGAATGTTGTACAATCTCCCCGCTATGCCTTCCTTGGTTCCACATGCACTGAATACATTAAATAAGTATCCTTGTTTTGCTTTAATTTTCTCTCCTAACGTTGGTTTGAGCGGTTTCCAGAATCTTCAAAACGATGGGAAAACCGGGGGCAAATTAAACAACCAAGTCTCACAAATTGCGAGTCTATGACAAAAGTAATGGATTGTTTTGACATGCGCGCGTAGCGCGATAAAAAAACCCCCGGAAAATTAGCTTAATTTGTGGTAATAATCGTCATATTTGTGAACAACAATCAACAGAATCTAAGAGCTTCTAAGCCGAGTCGGTTGATTTTGAACCAGCTGAGTCGGGACTCAAGAAGAGGGCTTCGTTTGTGGGAGCTGGTCCAGATCCCCGATTTACCCGAATGGAACATTTACCCCGATTGGGGGGGGGGGGGGGGCCTGTGGGCACGCCACTGTTTTGACCCCCTTTCCGTAAAATAATCTCATAACCTCAGGAACTATTGTTAAGCAGATAATCCTTAAAATCGTAAAAATGTATGTGTCACTTTTTGTTGTGCGTACTTTCCGTTGCAACCGTGTACAACAAAGTTGGAAAAAATATGCGGTGTTTTTTTTTGGTCATACTATTAAGATTATTAACATTATAGGTTATCTGTGTCTAAAAGCAAAAGTGCTGTGAGCCTATATCTAAGTGTAGGTGAAGATCACTTTTTTTTTCTCTAGAAATAGCTTTAGGACTGAAAGGGTTAAGGTGCAAATACCCATATATCTTCTGAATAAAGATGTAGTTTCAAACATCTGAGCATCTATCACACAGTTATTCGTATATTTGACAGATCCTCAAGGGATAACCGTTGATGAAGATAGTGGAGACGTCTACTTTGCAGACATTGAAGATGATTTCATCTACAAAGTTAATGGAGGTGAGAAGATATCCTTCATGTCGACTGTAAAACCGAGGCAACTAACACATGGCACCAGGTAAGGTCCACTTTCTTCTTCCGGCAGGAAATAAATGTATTTTTATGTAAATACCGGTATCTAATTTGATATTTGCAACATATTTACAAGGTTGCCTGATTCAGCCACAACTGGTCTAACATGGGGCCTTGCACATACACATAAACCCTTTGATATCTAAAATCCATTTGTAGGCTACAGACGAAGTAAATAGATAAACGATGAGATCCAAAACAACTAGACTTTCTAAATGAGGAGAAAATAAGATGAACGGACGTTTGGAGATGTGGATCTTGTACAGGTTTATGAGGGCATTCTGCGTATTCATTCAGTTTTATTTTTTCCTATAAAATCATACAGGGGCGTCGGAACCGTGTGGGCTATGTGGGCTTTGGCTGCACCACTTTTCGGCCAAAAAAAGAATAAATAATTAATTAATTTAGTGTGTTTTATGATGGTCCTAGCATAAATAAACACAACATAGTTCTATACATATTCGTTTTACGTAACGACTGTCTTCTTGGGCTTAGTTGTTTACTTACAAAGGGGCAACAGGCCGCACCACTTTTACCAGTGGCCGCACCACTTTTATTTTCCTTCCGACGCCCCTGAAATCATATACATAATGTGGTTGATTAGTGGTTGATGCCTTAGTTGATAACAGGAGGTTGTGTGAAACAAATAGATCCACTTTTACGTGGTCCTCTGGAATCAAAACAATCTTTGAGCTCATCGATAGATTTGATATTTGGGAAACACCTGTTGTCACACAATCTAGTTCTGCCTTTTCTACTTGTATGATTTCTAACCTGACAGATATTTACAATGCTCTTTGGAATACAAGCATTACTACTGTGCAACCTAAGTTACGCACTTACTCTCCTTACTCTCTATTCAAATCACAATTTAGTCTTGAAAACTATGTTAATCTATTTGGCCGTCGATTTAGATCATCTTATACAAAGTTACGAATCAGCGCTCATTCTCTTATGATTGAAAAGGGCGCCACTTCCATCCAAAACTTCTAATCGACCAAAGACTCTGCACTTTATACTCTTTGAACGAAATTGAGGATGAGAAACACTTTATGTTAAAATGTACTCACTAGAAAGATCCTCGTTCAAAGATGATCTTCGATATCGCAGAGGCTTATAGTATAAGTAACATGTCTGATAATGAAACCTTTACTCTCCTTATGAGTTTTCAAGACTATGATACAATCAACTCGGTTTTAAAATGTGTAAATAGCGCATTTAAATTGCGTGCAAATCTGGACGCATAATTTGTATAGTCATTATATATATAATTTATTATTTTGTGACATATTAATATTGACTAACTTATAATTCTATTTTGTATCATCTTATTGTATTGTTTTTATATTATTGTTTTATATCTTTGACCTAAAATGTATGGTGATGTCAATAAAACAATCTTGAATCTTGAATCATAAACAATAGCAAGATTTAATTAAAAAATACAAATGTTATGGAGGATGTGATCAAAAGGTCAAAAAGGCCAGAGGTAATCACAACCCTGAACCCAAAGAAACACACTTAAATAAACAACAAAGATGACAAAAAGCAAGTAACCTACACAAAAACAATTTGCTCCAAACAAGATATTAGTGATAATTAGATACAAGTTGACCCTTAAGTTGATTGCCGAAGTGTTTATCGATTTTGAATTTTTAATATGATGATCAATATGTTTCCAAAGTATAGGACCACAAGTTTTGATAGATTGATCTGAAAATACCTTTTTGTGTATAGTTAGAATAAAATCATTTCAATTTCTTATGTAATATTCATGTGAATCGCTTTTTTGAGGAAACATATTTGAAAATATATGGAAGTTGATTTTGAGAGTATAAAAACGTCAACTTTAACATATGGTCATATTTTTTGAGGTGAGGCCCATTTGCGTTACAATTCACTCACTTCATCCATACCTAACTCCCTCCTGGTAATGGTTGATTAGAGATAATAAACACTTTATTTGGCTATTATTTTTAATTGATTTTATAGACTAATACATTATCTTTAAAATCATACCAAAATTATAACATTTCATACAATTTTTGAAAAGTTATGATAAGATTTGATGCACAATGTACATATTTCATCCACACCAACCGCATTTATGCCCGTTTTGATTCCTGGCTAAATTAGCTTATTGACTTTAACTTGTTATTAGCGTTAATGGTCAACTTTATTCGGGTGAATTCCAACTTGATTTTGATAAACAATAACCAGCCTTTGAAATCAAATCAGATTTATGACACTTCAATGGATTTTTAAGAAGATATGACACAAGAAATGATGCGCAATTTTCATAATGCCTCATCCACACCCGCCTCCACCCTGGCTAATTAGCTTTAACAGGTTATTAAGCCTACTTAATCACTTCATTTTGGGTTCTATTCTTAATTTCCTGAAAGTCAAATAAATTGTCTTTAAAATGATACCAAAATTAAAACATTTCATGGGATTGCTGAAAAGATATGACAAAATTTATGCATAAATCATTCTCAATGTAACAAATCCACCTTTTATGGGTGCCCACATTAAAAAGGATGACCATATCCATAATTAAACTTTGGATCTCAACACAAACAATCACCAACACAGATGAACTTTCATTCTAACGTCAACTTTAAGTTGAAAGGTATCATAAACATCGAGAATCTTTAAATGTTTAAACAAAGGAGCAGAGTGACTTCTATAATGGCTATTTGTTATTGATTTTATTGTCCATTTTTAAATATCTTATTCATATAACACACCTTTATCATCATGCATTGACAGTGTACAACTGAACACCACAAGCTTAACTGGTACGCTTCATTGATTAGTCTATTCTCGCAATGTGAGTGACCAGACTGGACCCCATTGCTGACGAGAGATAAGCTTGTTTCTATAGCTTTCTAAGGCGATTTTTCGTCATTTTACCATTTTTGCGGGTGCGCGTACTGCGTCGAGTTAATAACAATAGAGATTAATATAAGCTGGGACTATAAATACTATTTATCGTCCCAGATCTAAGGAATTTAGGAGAAATATGGGGCTAGTTAGAGAACTAACTTTCAATAACGTTATTGCTTCCGTTTTCTGTTAGTGGAAGATCAAACAGCTTGGGTCATTGAAAGTATGAAAACAAACCGTTTTTTCTCCTATTATTGTATCAAAAGATTTTTAGTCAACTAGTTCTATTATAACCTTGGAACCTTGGAGTATAGAAGTTATTTTGGTATGGATACCAAAAATTTAGGCAATGTAATTATCACTCATTTTGGTGCACCCGCAACTGGACACTTTTGACGAAAAAGTGAATATATGAGTTTTTCTAATGGATTTTGAAAGAACAAAAAGAAAGTGACAAGCTTTTCAAATCCGTTAGAAGTTTCAAAATCGTCAATTCTGTTCCAGAGTTATGAGAAACTTTTAAAATGACTCAATTTTTGATGCATGTTTCAGTATCTCTTAAGCGATGGTCACAACCCGTCGTACATGCACGTATGTGCTGTCTGCGTGCAAAACGTACGTTGTCGGTACCGACTCAGTACCGATTTTGGAGCACGCAGACACGACGTAGCATTCTTAGTCCATGAGGAACTTTCCCTGCGTTCTTGCTACGTTTTTTCCACACGTACGATGGACGCACGTTCATCGTACGAACATCGTAAGTGCAACGTACGAATTTCTTGAGTCGGATATTTTTTTTCAGCATTCACGTCTTCTACCGACGACGCACGATGCATGTGCGTGCTCCGCACGTTGAACGTACGTGCTCCGTGCCTACTCTGTCATTGACTAGTTAAACAGTTCATTGAGCACCAAGAACTTTCGTTCACCGTACCGAGTCGGCACATGCTCGGTACCTACAACGTTTGTTTTGCGCACCGATTTCGCTCTGATTTTTTTTGCTTTGGATATATACAGTTGTCAAAATTTTATCTCCAAAATGCAAAAAAATCGAGCAAAGATGAATACTGCTGTAGCTCTAGCTCCAAACATGGCTATAATAAACTTCAGAGAAGCGACTGATAGATGAGATAGTCGAACAGGATAGGAGGAGCGAAACAGATGGTGATGGGTCGGATCATGAGGAGATGGAGATAGGTTCACAAGGAGAAGGCATATCAAAAAAGATAAAATCAACTGCTTGTTCTCGCCAACATGTTTTGGTAATTCGAGGAGTCTCTCTGAGCAGGAGCTCAGCGAAGAGGTTTGGATCGGTTCGGATGTATCCGACAAAGTCATCCTTGCAATCTATCCCTCGGAACAACGTTTAATACAGCTCAAACTGGTTCCTTCTCTTCAACCATGGGCAAGCCAAAGAGGAGGAAAACCCCACAAATACCTTCATCGGCGTACCTGTTGCCTCTCCCTCGCCAGTATCAAAACATTCAACTGTTTAAAACTAAGACTTAAACCTATGGAGACTTGTTGAACACAGCTGCCGCCTGTCGGCAGCTATGTAAGAAGAAAGAAAGAATCTTGTCAAAAACAGAACCCTGCCGAAGTCATCGGCAGGGTAATTGTGATAAATATTCCAGTTATAACTGTTTATTTAAATTCATAGCACTTTTCACGTGTGTGTGTGTATGTGTTGGGGGGGGGGGTACTGTTTACGTGGTATTTTTGTGGAATGATGTAGTAACTAGAAAAAAACAACATGGTTGAACACATGGCAGGTCATGTGAAAGTGCAACATTTTAAACACGTTTTAGACACACACACTAGAAAAAAAAACCGTTTGAATGTAATTGCTTTTATAAAGTAGCAAATGAAAATAAAATAATGATACCAATAGGGGTCTAAATGGACGGCTTAAATTTGAGGTGAAATGTGCATATTTTGGGCTTTTTAGCATTTGAAAATGATAGCAATATTTGGAAAATCCTCTTTAATTCACTTTTTATTTGACTCTAATCGGAAATTCAGGTGCAAAGTTACAGATCTTCAAAGCCAACGTGTACACACAAAATTGAGCTCAATTCCGTGTTTTCCTATACTTTTACATGTAGTATATTTCTAATGTGGTTTATTGTTTTAAGGGCATGTTATTCGGTAAATGCCCGTAATAGCATTAAGGTACATACTGATTAATAAGTACTTATATTATTTTTTTCGTTAATGATAATGTTATTTCAGCAGCGATACTTATTTATAACTATAATTTGCATATAAATTTAGCTTAATTTGCATATTTAGTGTTTCTAAACTTTAAACACGAATATCTCAAAATGCTGTTTTCGGCCAATAATATTACCATTTAAAAATATTTTAGAAGCAGGGTGTGGCACATGATACTGAAATTTTGCACAGATGTTGCCAAGAGGTATATATATATAAAATGACAGAAGGAAATTCTGAAATAAGTTTCTTTTGGTCAGTTTTATGCAAAAAGATCGATTTTTTACAGGAAACACATGCTGAAAACCATACTTATCGAACCTTTTCCTAAAAATGCTTCTGTCACTTCATGAAGACACTAAAAGTGAACAATTTTGTTTGATTTTGATTAAATACTCCAACTAATTTTAGAGAAAAATGAAAAAATTGTGAAAACATTAATTTTAACCCATTTTTGCTGTTGCCATGACAACCATTGCATGCATGAGTGATTTTATAGTAAAATCGCTATACTATTACTATACAAGCCAAGTTTCATCTTGATCTGATGAGTAGTTTTGAAAATGGTGTTAATGAGTTGGATGCCCACTTAACACGAATGACTTGCACGAGTCAAACTAATTTGATTTGTCCTGAGTTAACATTAAATTCAGCATTCTGCGCATCACCCCAATGCAGTACACCTGTTTAAATGTATTGTTTAAAAAAGCGGGGAAAAAACAAAGACTTGGTTTGATCTTGTTATTCTATCTGCTCAATTACTATTATTCTACAGTCGCATCTACTGGTGCCAATTTGACAGTGCAGGCAAAGTGA
>JXSR01S023865.1:36737-50217 GCA_000969725.1 Ophiothrix spiculata | reverse complement strand
CAGTATGGAATTAGGCCAAAAAAAAGTTGTTTGGTTGTCGTCCACCGCCTGCCCCTATTTTTCGAAAACTGGAAAAAAAGTTTTTACTGTGCAAAAGTATACCGCACCTAGTTGTCAGATCCTTTTTCTTTGAGAATTTTGATCTTCTGAGAATATTTTTTTAACTTTTTGTTTTCATTTTGTTTATACGGCGTTTTTAAACTTGTATAAAGAGATTTTTCGGTACAGTAGACTTATTTGCATCTTTATAGAGGCTATAATTTGGTGTAGCTTTGACTTACATTTTTAAAAAAATTCGTAAAAAAATAAAAAATCTGCCCGCCCGCACTTGCTAAAAAAAGTTGTAGAGGACAACCAAACATTTTTTTCTGCCTTAGGTCAGTGTTTGTTGCATTCCTGAATTCAGTTGCTGTCAGGTTAAAGGCACAGTACGTACATCCATTTGACTTTGCTTTTTCAACTTTAATCTATAGATTGGGTACCAGATACAAATATGACATGGTATACAGGGAAGTAGTGAAAATTTACTTGATTAACTTGAATATTTTTAGTTACCCCTTGCTTGTTTACGAAATACAAAATATTCAGTGAGAACAAGCAGGGGCAACAATTTTATCCTTTAAAAGTACATGAATTCTTACCATCAAAAACAAAATTTTAATCATAAAGCTTTATAAACAAAGCATGGAAAGCCCTGAGTCACAGCCATGGTTGGGTGTGCACGCATATTGATAAAGGCGCGTACGCTTGCGTCACGACCAATGCGTAATCGCTGCATATTCCATATGCGATACACTATTACACAGCAACTTGAACGACACACAAACCCCATTTTTCGTTCAATTGATAACGAGCAATATAGTGTTTGTATATGAGTCACGGAATACAAAATATATTCAGGGTTTGGCTTATTTTTATTTCTGAAAATCATGGATACAGGTTTTGTTTAAAATATGTTTGACCAATGAGATTACAGAGAATTCACTAAAGGATAAGGACTGATACACTAAAGGGAAGTAGTTGTACACAACCAATACCCCCGGATTCATTACCTACCAAAATTAGCCGTAAGTTGTTTTTTCTTTTACTAAACATGGTAAATATTTCACTGAATTTAATGTTTAATGTAAACACCACCAGATGATTTACAATGCTTAGGCCAAAAAAAATAAATTGTTTGGTTGCCCTCCACCGACCGACCCTATTTTTCAGCCCGACCCAAACTTTTTTTTATTGAAAATGTTTTTTTCTTCTAAAAAAATATGCAAAACTTACCGAAAACTACAAAAAAAAGTTATATTTTTGCTTTTTTCGATATTCAACCCTCAAAATGTTTAGGATGTCCCAAATCACTACAAGAAATATTAGATTGTTTTGATTTTGAAGTCGCGGGGGAAGTTGTGAAGGCTGGAGCGGCCGATCGACCTAGCAGTCCGTGGAAGAGTATTAAAAAAAAACGACTGACCCTCTTTGAAAAAAGCTGTGGAGGGCAACCAAAGATTTTTTTGGCCTTATTTCTTTTCTCAATGGTGATCAGGCCATGTTGCATACAAAGTCACTTGCGTAACACCAGAGTTACAAAACACAAAATATATTGAGTGGACCTTGTGAAAAAAATGCAACAGGCCTTGTTAATAACAACCCATGCCCAAGCTTTTAACTCATCAGAGGACAGAAATCCATCAATTCTATGACAGTCACAATTGCCACAAGGTTTTTGTCTTTGACCTTGAACTTGAACATGCTTAATATGTTGTTATGTAGCAGTCAAGTTAGCTCAATTGGTAAGGCGCTCGCTTGCGGAAGGTCCCGAGTTCGAACCCCGCTGGTGCCAAAAGTTGAGTGTGCTTGAAATTCCTTTGGACAAGGAACTAACTGCTAATTGTCTCGTGGAAAGCCGTACGAAACTTGGGGAGCTGATCTGAGCAGCGATGGTGCGTATGTGGGCTGATCAAGGTTCAGCGCCCCTAGAGGTTGCCGCAGAACCTAAAATGATGCTTGGTTTGGAATGGGGCTTACTTGGGCCACAGTGGTCAGCAAACACCTGTAAATTGTGCAGAGGCCGAGTGGAATTATAAATATAGGAGGCATAGCGCACTACAAATCCCAGTATTTTGACCATCTTTAAAGATTGCAGTATAGGTAGAGCCAAAAATTCTCATCTTTTATGGCAGAGCATACCTTATCCTACTAACATCAGGCAAAAGATAGATGTTTTGGTTTTAACACAGTAACCCAGACAGTGTTGCAAAAATTGTATCTTTTTCTGTTTTGACAAAAAATTGTTGAATAATCATCTGTTATTTGGCTATATATTTCGCTCAAACCTATGGAATTATGGAACAACAACTATGGTTAATATATATAGAATCATCTTATCCATGTTTATGCAAGTTCAAAAACATGTATAATAACTAGGCTTATAGTAACACATGTAATCTTGCGAGTTTGTAACTGTCATAAAGAGTGGTCCGTAGAATCTTGCAAATAGTAGGACATGTTTTGTGCTAAAATAGACATTCACCATCTTTTCCTTCGAAGAGCAAAATTGGTTTTGATCAAACTTTCATAATAAATATAATATTTTGGACGGAATATACATATTGACTCTATTGATACTGTGATAAATATCTTGGATGGAATGTACATTTGTTGATATAATACTAGCCTTAATACCATAGCTTAAAGGGCTCCGTCACACATCACTGTTTAGAGCCCAAACGTATGAATAACATTCACTGTTTCAGTCATTGAAATACATGTATATCGATTACCAAACACGTCTACGTTATTTGTATGTTTTGTGATGTGTGACGGAGCCCTTTACTTGTATCAAAGATGTTTTTTCATTCAATAAATTTTATATAAAACATTACATAACAAATGGTTGACACAGATAAATTGATTGTACCACATGCTCTTAAATAACCATATTAGATGTTTTAAACAAGAAATAAAACAAAAAGGTGGAAACATATTAGCTGTCACCTTGTTTTCACGGATAAGCTCAGTTACTGTAAGGGCGGTCTTTTTGAAACAACCATGTTACTTACATGTTTAAGGCCAAAAAAAGGTTTGTATCAGAAAGCCGCGCGTATTGCTATATGAAAATGAAGCACGTAGATTTACACAATGGTCTCTCTCTCTCTCTCTTTTTTGTATCGAGAGTAATCCAGCGATCGACTGCTGTCCGTGTTGCTGTCATTTGCTGTTGCAATTTTACGTTTTATTTCAACACGATTGTCAGACTTCCAATAGTTAAACGGGCAGAACCATACTTAGAAACTGGGCTTCAAACATCAAAATTTTAGAGTGTTAAAAAATATATTGCATACCTCATAGCTGACTTCCTAAAAAGAATAAAAAAATGTTTTTTTGCAAACGGTTTCTGAGACAAACCTTTTTTCTGGCCTAATTGGAGAGCCTTGTTTGGCCTAATTTGAGAGCATAAACCTTGACTGACACACAAACAAAGATAGGGTGCATTTTACTTCATGTGGAAATTGCATCTGTATTTTCCAACATACCTATTTGGACTTGCATGCACTAGGCTATATGATATACAGATTTCCATCACAATCGCATCCAAGAAAAGCTGAAAACTAACAGTATTCAAAAAGACGGTTCTTTTTATGAATTCCTTGATTTTAAACCAATAGGAAAGCAATAATTCCATTTTTATCTGGTGGATTGTTTTTGATGGTATCAATGTATTTTAAATTGTTTGATTGCACATTAGAATCATTTTGGCACATCAGAGCTCATCAGAGACTAAAAATCAATAAGTTTGTTCCCAATAAGAACTAATAAAACATCAAAGTCTCAAATATTAAATTTCTATCAAACTTAACAAGGAATTGATATCACTCCTGATCAACAAGCTTATGAGGGTTATTGTCAGAGCTCCTGAAATTTCCAGACACAAAGTTTGATCATCATTGAAATCATTTATTATTTCCAAAATATGTTAGCAATACAACCCAAATGCAATTATTGTATATGTTATTGCTAATAAAGAACTGTTCAGTATTTTTAACAATATTACTCCTATCAAGTAATAAACATAAATAAATGATACTGCTACAAATAATAAATTATGTAAATAATATAGAAAATATCATAAATAAATGCATGTACATATATACATTCTGAACACTAAATGCAACCCTGCATCATAAAATAGCGCTGAAGTCAGTTCATCATTGTGGAGGGAATTTTTATTAGTGTCCGTCCCATCTACCCAAAATCGGAATCAACCGTTTCCGATCTTTGTTAGTTTCAAATCGGTCGATTCTGATTCCAATTCTTGTGTATAATACAAAGGAAGATAAATTGCCGACATTAACAAAATATATATGAATCCATCGATTATTTACGTATCAAGCGGTTGTCAGAGTGAATTCTAGGCAAATATATGTAATGTTTATAGTATTTGTATGCTGCTTATTCGTTCTGATAAGTCTAGTTGATACTAAAAGATGCAATTTATTTGATTTTGTGTACTTTTTCTAGAGTTCGTTGAATCAGTTTGTGATATCAGATAAAGATCTGTTTGTAATACCGATTCCGATCCATCATATCAGATCGGTCAGACACTAATTATTATAAATACAACATAATACATTACAAATTATAGGCGAAGAAAAAAAAAACTTACGGACCCGACCAACCCTAAATTTGCGGGGGAAAAATCAAAATCATTTAAAATCAGCCGTTTTTGGCCAAAATTTGTCAGTTTTTGATCATTTCTTGAAGAAAATTTCTTTGTAAAATTTTTTCAGTTTTTATCCCAATTTTGGGGTTATTTTGCCGGGGCAAAAACAAAACAAAACAAGAAAACACCACCTGACTGACCGACCCACTTGGAACCTCTGCCTGCCCGTTCTGTAAAACTGGGTTTTTTTCCGCCTTAGTATACATGATTTCTGTAATCTAACTCGTCAAACATATTTTAGACAAAGACCGTATTCATGGTTTTCAGAAATAAAAATATACCAGGCCCAGAATATATATCTCGTATTCCGTGACCTTACACAAACCTAATATTACTAGTTATTCCTTGAAATGATGTGTTCATGCGTTGTTTAAACTGCTGGGTAAGAGTGTATTGCGTATGTAATGCAGCGTTCAACATGGTGGTTTCAACGCAAGCATGCACGCTCAGATCAATACGCACATATCCAAACAAGTGCATGCATGGCACAGATTAATTGACGTTTACAATGCTTTGTTTACAAATGTTATAACTATTACTGTTTCGATGGTAGGTTTACCAACGAGATTACAAAAATCTGTACACTTTAAAAGATCAAATCTTTGCCCCCTGCTTGTTCTTACAAAATAGGGAAATATCTAGGGTCTGGTGCCTTATTCCATTCGGCCTGACGGCCTCATGGAATATGGCACCAGACCCTAGATATTTGCAAATATTCCGTGAACTAGCAGGGGTAACTAATAATATTACAGCACCTAGTTATACCTAGCAACACTTTCCTGAATACTGTATAAGTTGTATATTTCGTGCTACATTAATTTTCTTGCTTTTCGCACTCAATTCGCCTAACGTGAAAATAAATGTAGCGCAAAAAGTGGTATGTATTTACCGCCGCACGTTAAAAAAATCACACGCGCGAAAATTAAAGCTCGCGAAATGATTTAAAATTTCTCAAAATTAGCTTTGCGTGAAAATTACTGAGCGTTACTGATATTGACGTTTACAGTAAGCAAAAACACGGGGTAGGTGCTGTATTTACAAAGAATGGGACTTGTAACACACCCTGAATTTTTGTTGTCACTGTCAAATAATTCTTGTTTGGGCTTCACATCTCTGCAATTTACAACAAATGTACACTTGCAGCTCTGTAATGGGATCATTTGCAGAATTGAAGCAATGGGTGGTGTTCGAAAAATTTACATTAATGATATGTCATAACAAAAAAATGAAAGTTAACTGGTCTATCTACTTGTTACCAAACTTCCGTACCATGGCACGGGTAAGGCTATTGAATAAAATGACAATTTTGTCAAATCTAAAACCATCCGAATTGTATGAGGTGTATGGTCACAACCAGTGTTTCCGCTAAGGTTTTTGAGCTTGCGCCAATTCGAGCAAGTTAGATAAAGTTTAAGAGGTGTTTGCGCCAAAATCATGATATGAGCTGTGGCTGAAAATTGGCTCAATAAAGCTAGAAAAACATCTTTCTCACACATTTTCATAAACTCGTTTCGCCAATTTTCACCACTCCTGCGCCAATGGCACGCCATATGATACGGCCTTAGCGGAAACACTGGTCACAACTGTGATCAAAAGATGAAAAGGCATAGTTACGTCATAATCACTATGATAATCACAGTCCAAAATTAACAATCATTACAACATATTAATATTTGGTATTCACAGTCCCATATTTCTAAATTAAACATCAATGCGACATATTTACTTCGATGTTACCTAATTAACAAATTTGGTAATTTAAATCACAATGCATTGTGGATAAACTAATTTTGTTTTGGACAGGGATATACTTTCCCTTTACTTAACTTTTTGTAATTTGCAAGATACATCACTGAAAGTTTTCAGGCAGCTGTAGTCAATCTTTGTTAGTTATTTTGATATTTTAAAATGATCATCAGATTAAAGAAAAAAAACATAACGACTATAAGTGAATTTTTGTAAAAATGCAAAGTTTGATTCCACTGAAAATACCGTACGTGGGATATGTTGCATATCCCCTCACATTTTTACCCACAATGCAATTTCTATAAAATTTTCTGAACTTGTGAACCCACTTGTAGGACAGTTGGACAGACCTGTTAAATGCACAATAAACTTCTCATTTTCTGAAATATTCTATGCAACTCGGCAAGCGATAAGTAAATCCATATAAAAGTATACATTTCTTGATGTGGATTTGCATGTAGAAGATGATGATTAGGTCAGTATGATTTTGGACCAAAGGTCCAAAAACCCTTGTTCTTGGCCCAATATATTTGTAAACAACCTAACTAAATTTGCAAAAATAAAAGTTGGTCCTCTTTTACTTTCAGAATCTAGAAACACATGTCTAGGAATGCATTTCTTAAATTTCTGATTGTTGACTTACATTTTGAAATATTGCCAAAACTAGGTCCAAAATTGTCCGAAATGATTCTTTTAAAGCATATTATAATATATTTTTGAAAATAATGGGTTTACTGTACCCTTAAAACAAGATAAAATCAATTCCATATTCTTTGAATTTTGTCACTAAATTAGTAATGTCCATTCCAAACAAGGACAGGAAGATCGTGCATTGTTTTTCCACTGCAAAATTAAAGGTGTTGGTTCCTATCTTAGCATGTGTGTAATTTAGTTTTAACTGATTGACCTTGACCTCTGAAATGCATATTGTGAAATTTTAACCTCCGTTTGCTTCTTGTTTTCTCTTGAGAGGCAAAAGAAACTACGCAACCCTGTTGATGAGGCTGTTATGAAAATACAAAAGAAATAGAAAATAGGTATACCAATAATTTTACATTTTATGCTATAACTCCGAAAGTATAAATTTTGGATTTAGAATCAGAAAAATATGGGCTTTGATATGGTATCAAAAAATATACTACTTCCGGTTGAGCCCAGGGGGGTGAGAATGTGATCGGAACCTACACCTTGAAAAAAGAAAATACAAAAAACATTGTAATTTTGAAAATTAGAAGTTGAATCTCTATGTTTAAAGGAGCATGGTTCGATTGCCTCAACTTTTTTGAGATTTTTGGTACCAAAATGTTGCTCATATTTTTCTCATAACCCATGTGAAATTTCAAGGTTGAATTACGTTTCGTTTTGGAGATATACATGAAAATGTGTCTAATTATGGTAACTATAATTAATTTTACACAGTAACGTATAGGTGGCTATGAAATACAATATTGCACATAAAATCAAAACGGTTGAACCGATTGAGCTGAAATTTGAAACGTAAATCTTTTGAGTGGTTATCTTTCATATGACATTAAAAAATTTAATTTTGAAAAATCGGACCAAGCTCCTTTAATAGTATGGATGAATTTTGCTGTGAAGCTTAAAATGGATGGAAGTTTCCAAGAGGTTAACTTAATTATCTTTAAGTGCAAAAAACACATGAAATATGGAGCTCACAAAACGGTAGCAGGTGAAATAAGGTTACAAAATTCTATCATCATCATAACCTCTTCCAACGATCTTCATCACTCTCATCCAAATCTTTCTTGGTAGAAGACATCGTAACCATCTCACTCAACGAAAGCCCATTGATTTTCAACTCATCATCATCATGTCCAGCACTCTTTGGAGCAACCTTTGACCTTCCACTATCTGACCTTTGCACTTCATCAACATCATCATTCCTAATAGTAGATGGCACTAACAAACTACCAATTATATGATTTGATGTTTTACCACGAATTTCCTGCTTCTCAACTGTCCCATTAACCTGACTTTTAACCTCATAATGCAATGACCTTTCACTCTTTTTATCAGCACTTTTCTTCTGATCTGAATCTGAATCAGTGTTAAAATGATTGTATAAGACTGCTGCAGCACCCACCCTTGCGCTTTTAAACTTCTCTGGATCTTTAGGCTGCATGCGTACATGATGCGGCATTCTCCCGTGGTAGGAATGTGGAATCAAATCCATTGACTTCGCGATGCTAGATTCGACAGTCCGAGTACTCATAGTACTTGCCGTCTCTACGTTGTTACCTTTGTCATCCTTGATTTCCTTACTGTCCATAGAATCTACCACAGTCCCATCCTGTTCATCGCTATACTGCTTCCCTTCTAACATCAACAATGGTGCTAAGTTATTCACCATCTTCTCGGCTTTTTTCTTGTGTTTTGTTTTGCGATCTGTACGTTTTGGCCCACCTTGTGCTAATGCGTCGCAGTGTTTGCTGTGGACTCCTTGTGATTTCTTGGACTCAGGATTCACAAGGCGAGCTATGGCTTCTGCTGATGGTTGACTTTTCCTCCTGTGTTTGTGCTTCTACACAAAAGAAAACAGAAATACCATATGGGGAGTTTTTTTAATGATCCAGACATGTTACTTACAGTTTCCAAAAAACTTAAATAGTTTGAATATAAGCATTCTTATTCTTTGTAAATAAAAAAAATCCTGTAATTAAAAAAATCTTTAATATGGCACTGTAGAATCACACATCAAAGTCTAGAGCACAGTGCATGCCTAACGTACACTGATTTGGATTATTTCTTGGCGAGGTGTTATACGGCAGAACTTTATCGGTTCCTACACATTACTCATTGCAGCATAGCTGTATATACTTACAAGTAAACATATTTTAGTATACATGAGATATGCTACAATGAGCAAAATGCAGGAGCCGACAACTCCATCCTTTTACTGCGACGGGACACATCTATGCAATGAACATATTACTAACGTGCATGGAATGAAAGGATCAACAATGAACATACTCTATGCAGATAGGGGGATACTAGTTGGACGTCATTGAACAATTCCAAATGAAAACTGGCCTGTGCCATACCAAACAAATAAGAAACCTATGATGAACATACAGGATTTGTAACATACGAGCAACGCCCATGAAGGTAAACCAACACAAGTTCCCTTCCCGGTCATTAGCGTGTAATAGTTTTGACCACATGCCTAAAGGACATCACCAAATGGATCACTGATAGGCACAGCCAAATCTGAGTGAGGCACTACACCAAAAACTTGATATTTATCTCCTATGTAAAACTGTGATCTTTTGAGGTAATTTTTTGCATATAAATTGACATTTTTTAGGAAATGATGAATATCTCCTAATGGAAACAATTTTATGAACTCTGGTTTGAAGTACTGAAAAGCCTAATAAAGTCTAACATACACTGTTTTCAGTGAAAACAGTGTTTGTTAGACTTTATTAGGCTCTATACATTGATGTGTGACCATGACCGAGCACACCAAAACCTGAAAAGTATTTTTCTGACCTTAATATGTATAGGGTACCATACCCACTCATTCAATGAAAGTAACTACTATTTTTCTAACATAAATTCCCTTTATCATAGGATTACTTCATACAAGCATAGCATATATTGTTACTTTGATAATATTGGTTATAGACTATGATGGTTGGTCAAAACTTGGAAGTGGGTTATTAGTGAATTTGATGGGTTAACAGATGGCAAATAGTTGACTTGGAGGGGATATAGTATACAAATATATACTGACTTGAAGATCTCTGGTTAAAATTATGGACCTGAAGTGACTAAAATTTACCTATTTTACTGAGGGGCGTAGCCCTGAAGTAAAATAGCTAAAATAGCATTAAAGGTCACTGAAGGACCATAGTTTTATTCCAGAGATCTGAAAAATGTCAGTATATATTTGTTTTATACACTGTATTTATAAATTTCTAAAATTCTAAAATATGTAATTTTTACTACATTATATCTGATAACGGTCTCTGTTGAACAATTTATCTGACATACACAGCGAGCAGAAGCATACTATTTGAAATTCAATTTAAAACATAAAACATTTTAACTTCAAAATGTCTAAAAAGTAAAATATCCATAATAATTTAAATGCACTTACAAAATGCTATAACCATGAACGCGTATTGGCTTGTGTGTCTAAGTTTGTTGCGCGCGAAAGTCCTTGCATGAAAGTGACGCGGCTATAAATTACGTAGTGACAGTAAACCTGAAATCAAGTTTCAAGGAGCTAAAACTTACTAATTTGTATGTGACTACAAAATAATTAAGTCTTGGTTAATTCACATTTGGCTCTATATTGTCAGGTGGATCACCTCTAACAATGTATTGCTTAATTTTCCTGTATAATTCAAAGGCTAGATTATATGTGATGGCTCACCCTTAAACGGGGGGACTTTGCAGATGACATCCATTTTGATTTTATCATTTCATCTGTTGCAGCATTTTCTAAGCTTTAAAATTACACTTTACTTGTTGCAGAGGTGTGATTGGGTTTTTTTTTTTTAAATCCAGGCTGTCGTGGAAAATCCTGAAAACACAGCGTAAAACTAGTGTAAAATGCCACATATCAGGCTGAAAACTAATAAAATGGTAGACATTTTGAACAAAAAAATCCAGATATGTAGAAAAATCCAGAAGAATTACATCTCTGTAATGTTGAAATTGATCAAGGCGATCAAATTTTACTACAGAAAATGTGCTGTAAATTCTTATTATTTTCTTTATTTTTGCTGCCTATTTTCACCTGTTTCTTGAAAAGTGTTCTGTCGCAAATTCCCCCTTCTCGGGGTGAGTCATCACATATATACCATATAAAATTGCACAAAATGGTTTTAGAACATGTGAACAAACTGACAACTTTGAGTACTAGCTAGTAATATGGTCTCAAACCATCTAAAAATGGTATGAAACATCTGAATTTGAGCATTAATACTATGATAGTATATTCACATCAAATTACCTTTTTTGAAGCTCCTGGTGCATTTATATCTTCTTTTAATGTCAAATTCTCTAGGTTAAATTTTGGCAAGTGTTGGCGAATCTGTTCCTTCAACTTCTGCATTCTACGCTCTTCCTACAATTAAAAATATATTTGATTATCTGTTGTTAAACCTTATAGGCTAGTGGTACCAGTACTAAGTACCAATGACAAATTATTAAACAACTGTGTAAAATATAGAGCATGATGATAAGTTATTAGTAAAAGTGATACCTTAAAACCTTAGGTTTATACTCTGTAAATCTTGAAGTATGCAATAAGCAGCCGATTAACATACTTAAACCAATATGACCATACAGAGTAAATAAATTGTTCCGTATTTCTCGAATTATAACAACGGGAACAATCTTGCTGAATATACAACTGAACTTGTGGTCAATGTTTATCCATGTGTTAGCAACAAAATTAGCTCAAAATAATTACCAAAATCATGAACAATTTATGTAAAAAAATATTAATACGTAGTGATTTGGTCTTTAATCATTAGTAGTCTCTTACACAATACAAAACCACAAGTTCACAATGTTGTAGAATACAATAGATATGCTATGAATCTCCTAACAGAGTCTGATTGCTTGTTGCATACTTCAAGGTTTATAGAGTATAGTTTGCTCTTAACAGTGCAATGTTCTTACAGAGGTCAAACACCAGTTGCAAGTTACAAAGCTTTGTGGTAACTTAAATTTTTTGCTTACTAAAATTGGGCATCATAATTTTCCAAATGAAGAGCATTTTCAAAGGTCCCTATACCTTTTGACATGATGTTTCTTCCAGAATCACTAATACTCTTTCTGGGTAATTTGTTTAGCTTTAATGGGTAGTTATGAAGTATTTAAAGGTAGCATTTTGAAATAAACATTTGTTTCATTTCAATAAGTAATCTAAAACAGAAGTGAAAATTTGTTTGGTCCAGTTTCACAGTTTTTGGCCATAAAGCAAGGTGTTCCTAAATGGTAGGAAAATGGGTCACATATCTGCCTCAATTTTCCATCAATTTTGTTCATAAAAAACATGTACATATGACATAATTATGCAAGGAATTTTGCAGTTGAGTGAGCAGATCAAGTAAAATAACTAAATAGCACTTCATTCAAGAGGAATTTATAAAATCCTAAAATCAGAATTGCAACCAAGTATTTGATGAAGCATAACTTCCAGGTTAAAGATTGAAATGAAACAAACTTTACATTAAGGTTTTTTTTTCAAATGCTTTGAAATACACACTCGATGACTATTCCGTAAAGCAGAAAAATTTGCACACAAAGATTCTAATTTTATCTGGGACACATGGTTATGTAATAATTAAAAAAGAATAAAAACATAACACATTACTGATATCATTAAATTTCCTACAAGTCATGAAATTTTAAATGAAACAAAGGCATGGAGTAAACAAGCTTTTCACACAATCACTGTGTCAAACAACCAATCAAGACGCGAGCAGCGTATTTTCGTTATCGCACACGCTCTCATCATACGCACCCTGCATATTTGGATATGTAGGAAATTTAATGATTGCAATAATGGTATGTATTTTTTAAAATATAGACAGTGTAACAGAATAGGAATGCAAGTTTACCAAAGTCTCTATCTCATATTGCAAGCTATCCAAAATATTCTGTCTGTCAACTACATCCTGAGCCGACACGACGGCCGTCGTTTGAGGGCGCTGTTGATCTGATTCCTGATTGAGCCATGGTCTACTCCTACGGCTAGCATTCTCTGGAGCAGTGCGAGTGTCCCTAGCAAATGTGACCCTTGGAGTTGGGGATGAGAGTAAACTCCCTGGTCCAGGCTTTAATGCTGTAAATTGAACAAAGCAATGACATTTTATTGTAAAATCCAACAAACTTATTATTAACTGTGTAGTAGAGCTATAATGAAAGTTATAGTTGGATGAAATAGGTGAGTAATTAATGACCATTCTTAGTCACTGAATGTGATTTTACCACCTAGGAATTTTGGATATCCATTTTAAGACATTACATGACAGTGGCAGT
>JXSR01S023865.1:21888-36267 GCA_000969725.1 Ophiothrix spiculata | reverse complement strand
AGATGTGTCATTAACTTACTTGAGTACTAAAAACTCCCTTGTCTTCAGTTTTCTTTTGTAGTTTCGATTAAACACTTATTATTTGTTGACATCTTTCATTAGAATCCCTTTTATAGACTCTTTTGGTAGAAATTGTATCCTAAACTACCCGATTATCGCACCAGAAGTCACAGATTCAAGGAATATGAGAGTATCAGGAAGATCCGTACTTTAATTTAAAATTTTGACCTATTTAAGTTAAAAATGAGCTTAAAATATCACTTAATGTTAAGTACAGTTCAGGTAAGATTGGTTTGGATTGATTGTGCTGTAATTGGTTGCAGAATTCTCTTCATTTCAAGTTTGTATTTCTTTAGCTTGAAGTCTAAACTTACAAATCGGACCAAAGTAGATTTAAAAGGCTTTCTTAAATTCTTCATATCTTTGGACTGGAGTGATAAAATGAAACGGGACTAAAAGCATATTGTAGAGTAGTTACTCTACTTTCGGAAAAACATATATTAGTATGATTTAATCTTTTGGCAGCTATTTTTAAATATTTTTCATTTGCTCGTTGCATTAATATTGGGACAAGCTGTATATACGTTCACATCTGACACAAACAGCTTTACTGGATTTGGAATATTTCATGTTTCAATAGGGGTGTACGTTTTTCCAATGATGATGTTTATTGTTTTTTGGTAATAAATTTACATAATTTAAATTATTGGTTTGCAAATCATTCAAGTACGTTTGTGACTAAGAATGAGAATAAAAGATACAATTTATTGTTTTGCCTGTCATCTATCATTTCATAATGGATGGGTGTACATTATGTTTTTGCAATAACGCCTTTAGGGGTGCCCATTACTCAAAATAATGTACGTCCATCCATTTAATATGAGAGGATAGATGAAAGGCAAAACAATAAATCTCATCTTGTTATCTTGTATTCATATAAGAGCCCATGAGTTCATCATGGATCTAATGGCATGTGTCCGTCGCGGACCAACCGAGGTAAACAAAGAAACAAACAAACAGCAGTATCGTTTGCTCATATTATGATGGTAACTTGGGTGATGATGGTAAAACTGTCTGATTAATGAAAAAAATGAAAACTTTATAACAACATTTTGCAGTTTTAAAAATTCTGACTTGTAAAGCTTCAGAAAATTGTAACTCAATTCTGAGTGTCATTTTAACGCTAAAATTATGTTCTATTTTAAAAAGGGGCAGTGGACAAAATTTCTAAATTTTATTTGTGGATGATTTTCACTTCATATGTTAGAAAATAACATTCAATTACCTGATATCAAGAAAATTTTGATCAAAACCTTTTGTTTGTTGATTTTGGGTATAAGGCTATTCTCTAAACAAATTTATTGATGTTTTATATCAACAGACAGCCAAAGATTTGTTTGTAAAACATTCCTTTCACATCATAGAAAAAGAAATTTTGAGTTTGCACTAGATCTCCTGAAAAGACAGATTTTAAAAATTCAACTATAGAGGGCAGTATTTATCGTTGTCAACAACGATAATTAAAATTAAAAGAATATCTATATATTTTGATATAATACGGTTTGAATTTGACAAAAAAACTTTGCATGCTGTCATTATTACCGTTAATAATTCAAATGATGCAAAAATCTCAAAATGTTTTGGGAAATATTTGGGGATGATGCTGAACTTGTCCAATGCCCCTTTACATATATGGAATAAAACATTATTGACCAGGAGTGGACCTTACTGACAATTTGTGGTAGATGCATAGCCACATATATGAAAAACTAGTTTAAAATCATGTCTGAATTATGTTCCTTTTCGGAGATATATATGAAAATGTGTTTAATTATGGTAACCATAATTAATTTTACACAGTAACGTATAAACGGCTTTGAAATATAAAATTGCCCATAAAATCAAAACAATTTGACCGATTTAGCTGAAATTTGAAACTTAAAGACTTTTTAAGAGGTCATCTTTCATATCATGACATTTAAAACTAAATCTTGAAAAATCGGACCAAGCTCCTTAAACTGGCAGTGGTAAATCAATCTGAGATACAAATTCAGGATTTAGAAAACACTGGGCATAGTCATACCACTGTAACAGAATGAAATATTACAAGATCAGTTCGGCGGAACTCACAATTTGGATACGTATCCGAATTTGGATACTCTGTATCACAATTCTGATACCCGTATCCGAACTTGGATTAAAAACAGCTGAAACGTGATATCATCTGAAATGAATATTCAGCTTTGTCGCGCACCATACCGGTATATATAAAAGTCAATAAAATTATCATCATTTGTCATCTAACTTCTAAGAAAGTATTGGCCAAATTATTTTGCCTTCTGTGATAAGAAGCTCTCAGGACATGTTTCAAAGCTGTTCTGCTGAAATTGCACAGATGAAAATGACAATTCCACAGATACATTTATCATAAATGCAAGAAAGATGTTCTACATGTACTACAAATCGATTTGTTTCCTGCGCCACGACAGGCGTATCAGAATTCAGATACGTATCCGAATTGTGAGTTCCGCCGAACTGAGATAAATCTTTCTCAATTTTGGCCGTTTCTGTGTGGATCTTTTACTTTTTCTTGATTTAAATACATTTTGCAGATTTATAAACATTTGCGTAAACTTTTAGATCAGAGTGGAATCAAGACTAACCCCTTTTTATAATAACAAACAGATTCTTGGGACCACCTAAACAGGTTTTATGAAATTAGGAAGAAACATTTTACAAAGCTCACTTACTTTTTCTATCATGGAAAGCTTGCAGTAACTTCATTCTTGGATCCTGCATCAAAGGGGTTCCTGTGTAAAATTCATCCTGCACAAAAATGAAAATTTTGTTTTAAAATTGCTTCATCCAGGGGATTCTCTCCACTGATATTTCAAACAGCATAGCAAAACTCTACTGGTACTTGATTGCCCAGAATCACTAGCTCTGGCCGGTTGTCATTGGGCTGATTGCAAATATAAATTAAATTAGAATGGTTTTATAAGTCATCAACAGCACACCACTTTATAGGAGATTTAACGATTTAAAAGTGTCTAAGAGTAGAACAGGCAATTAGCATTTAAGATGTCATCAATTCATTAGTAAATAATTTATAGATAAAGAAAATGCTATTATTATATAAACATAACAATAATAAGTATAAAGTGGTAGTACACTCTATGATGGAAAAGCAGAAAGCTTACTTCAAGCTGAAAAATCTAAACCAACTACAAAACCAATCAACTTGGTCAAATATAATCACTGCCATATATCTAAATATGACTTTTGACCTCTTTCACCTGAGAGTCACACACATGGCAATGCAAGGACCACTGTGTTCAATTTCCAGGAAAATCATATAATTATGTGGATTTTGTAACAACTAAAAATCATTGACCCCTAATGACCCCTATACTCTATGAATCTTGAAGTATACAACAAGCAGCCGATTAACGTACATAAAACCATATGACCATACGGGGAAATAAAGTTGTCTTTATTTTTCGAAATAACCATAACCATAACCATGTAAGAAATCTTACTGAATATTCAAATGAACTTATTTTCAATGTTTTTCAAATGAACTTATTTTCAATGTTTTTCAAATTAACTTATTTTCAATGTTTTTCCATGTGGTAGCAACAAAATTAGACAAATGAAAAATAATACAAAAATCACGAATGATTCAAGTACAAAAATATTAATACGCAGTGATTTGGTCTTAATCAATCCTAATCAATCATTACTAGTCTTTTACACAATACAAAACCACCAGTTTACTATGTTGTAGAATACAAGAGATATGCTATGCATCTCGTAACAGAGTCTGGTTGCTTGTTGTATTCTTCAAGGTTTATAGAGTATAGTTGATCTTTAACCCCACTTACATGAAGGTCACTATATATGTTTCTTCTTAAGAACACACATACCATAGTGTCCAAATAAGTTTCATGAAAATTCAATCCAGTACATGGAATTTGATCAATTTTGTTTGACCACAGATGCACACAGCCACACAGAGAACACATGATCAAAATAAGTGACATGTCTGTCTTTAAAACCACAAGAAAAAATAATATATATCTCCCCACAAAATATGAGCTAAACAAAAAGATTTATGCAATATCAGTAGCCAGATCAACAGAATTTTGTCATATAAACTTTGTATCTGAAAGGGTGTGAAAAGTATGGAGAAGTACTTACCATTTAAAAGTACATTCCCAGTGTGAAATTAAAAACTAAAAAGAGGAAGAATGTACCTTCCTAGCCACACAGTACTTTCCTTAAAAAAATCAAGTTACAATCACAACAAAAAAAATCAAACACTGTTGAAATTATCTGAATCTCCAGACAGTTGTGCCAAATAGCAAAACAATTAAATTAGCATAACTCCGCCAAATTATAAGGTATTGCATTCATTTTACGACCATTGGATTTCTATTTTAATGCTCTTTCCAATGATACCAAATTTGTTGGGGTTGAAATAAAACATGTAAAATCTGTTGATCCGCTAATATCAATACGGTAATCGCAATAAAATCTATCAGTAAGTTGGCATACTAGTGATATATTGACCAAGTTGATGGAGTGCATTGAATGAAAACGGTTGTCATACCTCCCTGCTTCTTTTGCTGTTCTTAGACCAAGGTCGTGACCTCGATCTTGACCTTGATCCAGATCGTGACCCTGACCCTGGGGTTGGGGTGCGAGAGGGTGCTGAAATTGGGCGTGCTCCGGAGTGCTGCGACTGTGCAGATAAAGCATTAACAAGCAAGTGCATTAAAATCAATAAGCATGCAATGGAATGATGCTGAAGCATGGAAATGAATTGATGCAAATAATAACAGTGATTATCAATGGCTGAAATGGTCAAATGAACGTATTGACAATTAAGCTTGGTTAATTAGCGGATGCAAATGAATATGATTGCAAATAAATATGAATGGAAACAACATGACACAATAACAACAAAACATTATTTATTTCATTTAGGAGTCGCTTCAAAACTCAACTTGTGACTGACCGCCCACTGCAGGACCGCCGGTTCTGGTCAGTTTTCATTGTTCAGAACGGGCAGGCGGTCAGCCGCCGGTTGAGTTTTGAAGTCCTCCTTTATACTACTATCATATGTAGATATTATATTATTATTTTATGTTTAGGTATAATAATGTCATTAATCCTTTCTTTCAAATTCATAATTGAATACCAGAATGCAACATAGTCCCACCACCATGATCTCTTATAATAATATCTGCTCTACAATGATGACAAGAACTGTCAACTCAAAAATCAATAATGGAAATTGATCAGACTTCATTTTGCCTGGGTAGGGCAGCATTGACTTGGGTCAATGTTGCATTCCTGTATTCAATTTTAATCTCAAACGAGCACAATGAAAATTCCTGAGAGGATGCTGCTAAGTCTTTAAGTCCAAAAGGATTAGACAGACTAAAAATAATATGAACTAAATAAATTTGTATTATTCAAGAAAGATACAAAATATGATTTCTAGAAGGAACAAAATATTCAAATTTTGGTATTGATAAAAATAAAACAAGTACCGTACTGACACGTGTAAAATCCCACCTTTGGGCAATGTACCACTCGTATATTTACAAAAAAAAATCGGGAAATTAATGTACATGCATATAAAGTCCCATTGGTATTTTTTAGGAGTCGCCAAATTATCTTTACCAAAATATCCCAATACCATTTTATTTGTGGCCATAATTTGCTGAATCACCTTGAAAAATTATCATAATATCGAAATCTGCTTCAAAAAATAAACTCATCTCAATTACGATAGAAATGGGTATATTTTACCCAAAATGTCTTAAAATTTGTGGGAATATCACGGCTGATCGCGGATGAATATATATTGTCTAATACACCTTTTCACAGTTTTTTGTGGCGATGTTTATGTTCATATAACTGTAAAAAATAAATAGAGCATGCTCTATCATATCTATCGGACATGCGCAATCGCGATTGTTACTTCCAAAATAGCGAATGTCATAATCGAACGTGCAAAAATAATTTCCCCATATCATTGATACGTTCCTGTAAGTGTTTGTTGAAAAAACTCTTTGGGATAATTTTAAAGAATATTTACTGAACTGAATCCTGAAATGTTTGATTCAAAACATTACAATGAATAGATGATTTGATCCCTCTAGTTCAGACAATTCACTGGCATCCACTTTTTTTTTTGTTTACCTTGGTAGCTTGACCGGTTAGTCCAGTCTCTCTCATGCATCCTCACGTTAAGTCCAAGCCCCTAACTTTGATCCAAGTTCACGTACAAAAAAGGTTGGCCACTACTTGAGTCAGTACGGTACTATTTGCACATTTATCTACCAAAATGTATTGTTAAAACTCAAAGGACCCAGTTTCACAGACTAGCTTTACATATACTTTGATCATCACTAAATAGGCAGGAAATGTTAGGCTTTTCTAGATCTACATTTGAAAGTAAAGATAATCTCACTTACACACATGCCATAAATTCTGATAAGTGAGTCACACATACAAGGGGTGCTGCGTCTCCTGCAATTAGTGTACTGTGTTCAACCATGCTTATCAGTATCATTTTACAATGTGAAAAGAAGGTTCATCTATTTGGTGTTTATCAAAGTATAGTCTAAGTTTGGATCCTTTATGCAGATAGTGTAAATACAACTCAAAAAGCAGATAAACTTAAAAGGCAACAAAAGAATCTTAAACTACCACAGAAATGTTTGCATAGCCATCAATTTCCTGATGTAAGTTTTACAACATGTGAACAGTGTCCAAATTCGGTGTGAATAGGCTGCAAACAGACTAGTTAGCACTGCTTTTTTCTCTTTATATGCTTCAAAATTTAGCAACCTTGAATACCTGCCAACCTTTAAATATGTAAAAGTAGACTTTGCAACCAAAAAATAGATTATTTCACTAAAAAGTACATTTCGCACACAAAAGTACCCAAAGTTATGTAATTTCACAGATTCAGAAATCTTATTTAGTAAGATTTTCTGCTGTCATAAGCCTCAAAAATCTTACTAAATAAGATTAAATCTTACTAGTTGGCAGGTATGAGTCCTTGGTGAAATAAATTGTGATTTGTTCAATAAAGGTCATTAAATTTTATGATAACAATAATAATAATAATAATAATGATGATATACAGCTTTTGTACAGCGCTACTACATTTGTGAACAAATTCTCAGAGTGCTGCTGCCTGTTATTACGCTGCCGTCAATCACTGACCATCACAATCAGTTCGCATCAAGTTGAGGTGCTAATGACCAGGTGCACACTCAATCTGCACTTGGATTGTAATATTCCCCATAACAGCTCCCCAATATCGCTCGGGTCGACAAGGCAATTGAGATAAAATGTCTTGCCCAAGGACATTACACGTTGGCCGTAGCTGGCTTGGACCCGGAACATACTGATTCAGAGTCCTGCACTGTTCCGCTAGACCACACAAGCTCTACAAAGAAACTATTATTGCTGCCTGAGGGCACGATGAGTACATCTATATATAACTTAGAACAGAACTTTCAGAACCACAGGCAGATAAGGGTGATGGATTTGTCACAGATAAACTAACAAATAAAAACACAAAAGATCAGTGCTGGTTACCTCTGCAACTGTAAGAGGGCGTTGTAACTGCGGAATTGGTGATGTTACTGGCAAGCGAAACTCACTGACTTCCGGCACCGTGACTGGTCTCTCACGTAAACATCCGGCTTTGGCATGTTGAAGTGTTGATGTAGATTGTCCCAGAAATTTATGAAGCTGTTTGTAGCGGTTGGCGTGAAAACGAACCTGCAAATTATAAATTATGATTCACAACAATTCAGTAATTTTAATTGGAAAAAAAAAATTATACCCAAATTAAGAACTTCTATCATATGATTTATTGATTGGTATTTGAACATAATATCAGTTACATAATCAGCTGTCCAAAGCACATTATTGAGCAACAATAGCTTGACACTAGTTCTACAATATGGGGATCCCCCTAATGAGTTTCTTTCTGCGTTAAAAAAATTCCTTGACACATCCTCAAATGAATAGGTGTACCTCAAATGTCATCTTTTGCACTTTTTCTTTACTCTACTACATTCAGGAAGGGTACAGTGTATAATTAATTTCAAGGTTATAATGTTCATATTTTTAAATAAATATTTTTTACAACCGCTACATATGAAAAACCATTATTAAACTCAAAGTTGTTTTCCATTTTCAGGGTTTTTATTGCCGACATGTACAAGTTTTGTGGTCATGGGGTTGGTGTAACCCTGTCATTTTCAAAATGTACTTGTTTGCCATTTTTATAGCAGATATTAATTTCAAACTTGGTTTTTAGTCAAAACTTGTGATTTTCTACATTATTTTAAAAAAAGGCATTAAACTGGACATTCATGTGATTTTTTAGAAAATTTGTGTGTGTACATCTATATAATTCTGATTTTCATGGTACACAAAGAGAAAATTGTTCATGACCCTTATTGAGTTCAGAGTTTCTAAACCGTTAATTTAGTATGCCTACTATAAATCTGTGATTCTAGACACTAATGAATCAGTGCTTCTAGACACTAATGAATCAGAATTTCTAAACACTAATTTATAACCTGTGTTCTCATAACAATTGCATCGACAGAAGTTTGTCTACGCATGTATTTACTTCCAAGGTGGTCATGACCATAATGGAGCTCAATATTTCTAAACAACACTGTATATTTGCATCAACATTACTAATAAGTGTTTTTACACAGTAATGAATCACAGGTTTTTATACACTAACCTGTATTTTTCTGACAGTGGTGTCTACAGCTGCTTCTTTAAAGACGATTTTGGTGTTAATTTAGAGGGCAGTGTTACAGAATTTGTTGGTCAGTGGCGTAAAGATTTTGACAAAACACAACTTGCACACTTGTTATTTATGCATCGTCTTACCGATAAGCGCCGAACAACACGAAAAATACCATGAAATAGTAACGAGTGCTCCTGACTCAACAGGCCTTTAATTTGGATGGTGATCAAACTTTTTACATGTGTTTTCCTATTCTACAAAATGCTGATTTTTCACATATTTGCTACTTATAGAATTTTTTTACTTTTGGCTGGTCATTGTGAATATCAAGTGGATGTCAAATTGAGAAAATAATTATGGGGTCACAGACTGTTTTAAAAAGAGCTTGTGAGATTAAATTACATGGGGTAAAATCTAAAAAACAATTTTAATCACTGGAAATGTCAAAATCCGGTTGTATAACATTGAACAGATAAAAAAGTTAATTACGTCAAGTAATCTATCGCTCGAGTTTTCAAGTAATCGTGCATTAAAAGGAAAATTATGTCATCATATATGACATCATAGCGCACTTAGATGGTCAGAGACCCCCAATTTTTTATTGCTGAATTTTGAAGTTTAAACTCTTATCTATCAACCGACAAAAATTAAACAAAATCTACAGGTAGGAACTTATTACCGGGATCCTATTTAAGCATGCGTTTACTTCCAAATTGTTCATGCCAGTAGTTGAGTTCAATAGCTCTACAAATTATAAATCAGTGTTTCTAGACACTAACCTGGTTTCCTGAGTGGTGTCGACAGCTGCTTCTTTAAGCATGCATTTACTTCCAAGCTGCTCCGACCATAATGGAGTTAAATTTCTCTACATATTATAAATTAGTGTTTCTAGACACTAACCTGCGTTTTCCTGACAGTGGTGTCTACAGTTGTTTCTTTACGCATGCGTTTACTTCCAAGCTGTTCATGACCATAATGGAGTTAAATGTCCCTAAATACTATAAATTAGTGTTTCTAGACACTAACCTGCGTTTTCCTGACAGTGGTGTCTACAGCTGCTTCTTTACGCATGCATTTACTTCCAAGCTGTTCATGACCATTGATGATGGGACAGACTTGATGAACGCTGGAATCACCAGCTACTTGTTATGACTTTTAAATGTTTAAAAGATATTGCTCCTCAGTATCTTTCATCTATGTTCACTTTTACGCGTTCAACTCATACCAAAAACACAAGGAGTAGACTAAATAATATTCTTATTGTACCATCATGGAACATTGCTGCTGGTAGAAGAACATTCCACTATAGAGCTGCTTCACTTTGGAACAAACTACCAGCTGATATTCGCTCCAATTTTGTGAATATGAGTTTGAATGAATTTAGAAATGTTATATCTATGTAACTTGTATTCATTGACCATTTTCATTATTTTGTTTCTTTTAATTTAAATATACAAGCATTTTTATTCTTGTATTTTTGTAAATATTATTCTTTGTAATTATAAATTATATATAGTAATTTTTCTCTGGACCTCTTGGGAGACCAGTACATTTGTATTGAAAGAGTATGCCAGAATAAAGATAGAATAAACTAAACTAAACCATAATGGAGTTAAATGTCTCTACATATTATAAATCAGTGTTTCTAAAAACTAACCTGTGTTTTCCTGACAGTGGTGTCGACAGCTGCTTCTTTCAGCATGCGTTTACTTCCAAGCTGTTCATGACCATAGTTGAGCTCAGTGTTTCTAAAATCTTGGTTGAGGTGGTTCAACAGCTTCTCATCATTAGTTGCACAGACATGTTCAAAGTCATCCAGCTGAAATGTAGACAGTATATGTAACTTTTACAAGAACCAATTTGATATCATATAAAAAATTACATACAGGTCAAGCTAGTGTACACACAATTTCAGAACTTAGCCTTGATCCCTAGGTGCAAACAGACAAATTGCCTATAATTTATCTCAAGAATTGTTTTTCACTCTTTCACGGGGTTTTCATGTCGACGCTTGTTGTTAAGGTGTTCTGCGTATACTGATAACCTTATTTACACACACATTTGCAGAGTGTAATCTGCTGATTTTGATTGTTTTACGCTCACGCTGTTGATGTGCGCATTAAGAGTGCGTACACGACCCGATTTGAAATGAAAAACAACCTTCAGATATATTATATCTGTGCTTTTTAAAATCTATATATAGGGAGTATTCAGGAAGCATCATCATCTTGTTTGGTAAATCATTTGAGTAATGTAGCATTTGCGAGGTTTGCTTTTATGAGAAAACTAAAACTATTGCATTCAAAGTAGATTTTGGCAGAACTCAATTAAGTTGACCCGAATATATCAAATTTGAGCCACATTAGTTAAGAAGCTCTGACAGCGCCATCAAACAGGTTGGTATCATGCGCAGTCTTGTATCACCCACCTATATCTATGAGCTACACATACCAACATTTGAATCAAACAGACAAATTAGTACAAACACAAGCAGACGTCAAATTTGATAAATCAATTAAAAGTATCTGATATTTCTTGATGAAAGCTGACCAACATACCTCAAACAGTTCCCTCCATGTTTTGTCCAGTGCTCCACGCTTTGACTCTGGTACATTTATGTCAGCCGTCTGCTCACACCTAAACACCAGTCACACAAATAAGACTTAAAATAATACGCTTTTGATAACCAAATGAAGATTATTTATATTACACCATGCTTTCCTGATCTTCTGCACAACATATTCCACAGATGCTCCCTGACCACTGTGGCCCAAGTTAGCTCTATTCCACTCTCTGACCTTACGGCAACCTCTAAGAATACTGAAACTTGATCAGCCCATAATTAAAATGACAGCCAAGGTCAGATCCCTTAATTTTGAAGTTTCAACAAAACAGTGAGTTCCTTATGAAAGGAATTCAAACACAAAGGAATTCAAACATGCTCGAATAAAGAGTGCCTTAGTAGTTGAGCTAACTTGACAACTATTTTAAAACAATTTTAACTCTTTGAACCCTGGCATGCATGTATATCTGTGCCCCTGACTAGACAACCCAAAAGTTCCATATCACAATATATGCCATTCACAATCTCTTTAACTTTCTTTCAATTGGGTTTACAACAAAATAAGGCACAAGAACTCTGAAATCTTGATTTGTAATTATTACATAAACATCTTCCTACATATGTTGCATTTATCTTACCCCCCACACTCACTTCAACATGGCATCACCCTGGGTCACACCTATTACTAGACAACGAGATAATTGAACTGATCAAGCTTTATTTTTCCTGGTTCATCAAAATCTTCTACATAATTATGATACCCTTAACTTATTCCCTATCCATGCTTCCCCTTGCAACCCTTAATTTCTGTGTGACACTTACAAGACAATGAGATCAAGGAACTCATAAAGTTGTATTCTTCCTGGTTCATCAAAATCTTCCTGCATGTGCTTCACTCTGTGTATCAACTTCAGAGGTGCTATCGTACGTCCGCATAACTACAAACATAATAGGGAAAAACATCCAAGAATTGTTAAGTCAATAAATCACACAAGGCCTTAATTCTTAAACCCATAATTCTTAATTAATTTCTTGTTTTCTACACCACTGTATATTGGGCAAACTAAGCGATCCCTAGAAACTGGACTTAAAGAACATCACTCAAGGAAGGAATCAACTGTATAAATTAAGATTCACATCAGCAGGGCACATTGTATGTCCCAAAGACATCAAGATTATTGACAAAGAAATTGGTTTACTAGGGTAGTCAGGGAAAGCTAGAGAAGCAGCAAACATCAAGATCCATCAGAGTTCTCTCCAGAGAGACAGTGGCATCTGACAGAAACATCTCTTTTGAGATGAGGCCTAAAAAAATATGTTTGTTTGACCTCCGCGACCGACCCTAAAATTCCAAAAATTTGGGTCGGGTACTTTAGTTTTATTTTCTTCAAACACCTAAAATATGAAAACTCAATATTTTTGACGACAAATGTAAAATTTAGCAGTATAAAGTTACATTTAGTAGTATAAAATGCATATTTACTCTAAGTAATGACCCACAATCTTTGATGAAGCCCTGCATTGCTTGGTATTTGCGATAAAATCCATGGAATGATATCATTCTTTAAAATGTATGTGCAGAGAGAGAGAAAAAAGAAAAAGACCGACCGACCGAAAATTTTAATTTTTCCACTAGAGGGCAAACAAACAATTTATTTTTTAGGCCTGATTGGTCAATCATCATCTGGTCTGTGTCTCCAACTCATCCCAACAATGCAATAATTTGATCATTGTGGTGAAAAACTTCTAAGGTCCAACATGACATGGCTGATCAAAAGCTTCACAAATGTCAACAAATATTTATGCTGTGTTACAAAGAAATAGTAAATTTACCGACTTCTATTTGTTATTTACTGTCTTTGTAAACCATTTTCAATTTAGCTGCCGAGGAATTCATAAAATATCAACATGAATGCCGATGATTTTACCCGCCTGTTTCAATATGCTGGCCTGGTCCACTATACTTAAGATGAAATCAGTTGAGTAGCAAACATTCTTACCTTCAGGGTTCTTATTAAGGTGTGCTGATCTATCATCATACCCCTCATATCACCTGCTTCGTAAACTTGAAATGCAACACGCACATCATGCAATTCTGAAAAACTACAATAAAAAAATGTATGTTCAATAATTATATGTGAACCACCAATCCTTTGAGAATTATGAACATTGCTGCTGACATTACACAATAACTGTTATTTGTAGACTAGACCTGTGACTTTCCGGGTAATTTGCTACTTATTTTCCCGTCGGGTACCTGGGACCCGACCGTATTGATACTTGAGCATTTACAGTGTTAAAATGGGAAGTTTGACGGGTCTACTCCGACCATACGATGTCTCAATTACACAAACAATTTGGATTTTTCGCCGATTGTGGACGTGATTTATCATGTTTACTTTGATCAGATGAAGATTTTATCATAAATTTTTTGCTCAAAATTCTATGATTATATTGTCCATTTTGGGTAATGGGTCAGCAGATTTTTGATTTTTAATCTATGATTATCTATGAAGTATGCGATATATATTTTATCTACTTTTAAACACTCTAAATTTTCGATCACCTACAGCTTCTAAGTACGATCCCAGACGTTTTAACTATGGAAGTCTGACAACCATATTGAAATAAAACGTAAAATTCAAGGAAAAATTGCAACAGCAAATGAAAGCAACCCGGACGGCGGTCGATCGCTGGATTACTCTCGATAAAGAAAAAGAGAGAGAGGCCAGTGCGTAGGTCTATGCACAAATTCATTTTCACATAGCAATGCACCAAAGTTTCTGAGACAAACCTTTTTTTGGCCTTAGATATTGCCTAATAGACAAAAGGAGGTCACATTTTTTATTGTGGGTATACAAAAAAGGTGGATTTGTTACATTTGCGAAGACATTTTTGACTTTAACTGCTGATAACTTTCTAACCCTGTATCACAGGGGACTGGTTTTAGGCTTAATTTAAAGGTAATTAAATGATCTTTGAGAATAAAAAGTAATGAATTATGCAAATTATCTCA
>JXSR01S023863.1:3813-15019 GCA_000969725.1 Ophiothrix spiculata | reverse complement strand
TCACCAAAATGACCGCAAAGGATGTAAAAGCCTGGGGTCGGTTGGTTTTGCGTTTTTATGCAGCGGGGAAAAAACCTTAGGGGTTTTCACGTCAAGTGGTTCAAACAGTATTTTAACATCACAAATTACGCAAAAGAGATATCCAAAAATGCTTTCACTTATAATATTTGTATTCGAGATATCAAGCACATATTGTTAAAAGCAATACTATATTTTGAGGGATGCCAAAGAGTAACTGAGATGACACTTAGTTCAAAAGAATGCCCCAATTAACTTAATGTGTAACGTAATGTGTTGACAAAAATGAGAACACGCGATTAAGAAAGCTGCATACATTGTCCGATTAAGCGTAGCACACCAAGGACAATGTCAGGATTTATCGCTATTTGAGGATTATTTGAGAGTTTGTGCGAAAATAAGGTTAAGGTTGGCGTATGCGATACCCTAACTGAAAAATACATACCGGTTATCGCTACGGTATTCGCTAACGCTATTTAGGAAGATAGTCTTAAGGGGCTGATTCACAGATATGCAGGAGTTATGTTTATATCTCTATACTTTATAATGGGTTAAGACCCAAACTAAATGTGTGTCGAAGTTTATCATTTCTAGTCCCTAATGCTATGCGTGTGCAAGTGGCAACGAAATCATGAAACAATTAATTTAATCAATTTTTACCCCGTTGTGATCACTGAGCGTGAATAACTGTTGTCCTTTTGTTCTGATCAACATCATTCGATCAGTTTTGCCAGGTATATTATAGCAGTTTAGCGTATGTCTCACGTTAATTTAGAGTACAAATCGGGCTGTTTTACGCTTATTCAAAGTCAAGCGGTTATATCCACCACTATTTTAACGTTTGCGTTCTCTCTGAGAGAAATAGCAACAGGTATTTGCACATTAAGTTGCGTACCATACAAATCAATATTAGAAAACTCGTAAGAAGGCGAAATTGGCTTAAACAATAGCAAACTAAATATCTTAACTTCTGGATGTTGATTGAGAAACGGTTGTTTTAATTAGCATTAGTTAATGTCTGCACTATGTTGGACCGTGTGTGTAGGTCAAGGTGACATACTTTGATTGTATAAAAATACACGAAGTGAAAATATTAGTTGATTTTTACGTAGAGCTCTAATTGAAATTTAGTTCAATATTAAGGGTTCCGCTGACCTTATTTTAACCGCTGCTCATTTGCATTTGAATAGAAATAAGATTGCCGTCGAAAATAGCGATAGCGTATTTCCAACGCAACCTCTCAATTAATTTGTGTGTCCTCGTTAATTGGAGCCACTGATCACGTGATCAGCGAAGAAACGTTAACCAGCGACTATTGAGAAAAAGTAATCAAATGATGTATGAATTATATGGGGATAAAGTGTCAGGGGCCTGGGGATGCTTTCAGAACAAAACTAAAAATCCGTACTATTATCTACTTTGTTCAACATAATACCACGATCTACCCGTCATTAAATGAGCTATTTTCTATACAATACGCAAGGTTTTTAATCAGGTTTAATTGAACGTATTATCGACAGATTTGATGTCCTGCAACATTTGTGGCCGCGCAATTATACCAAAACGCAAAATATCAATTTATACGGTGTATAAGCACATAAAAACAGTTTATATTATTTTTTTGAAGCAATGCGAGCAGCCAACTTCATTCAAAGATATCTAGTAAGAAGACTTCTTAGGGTTTGTGCAATTTTTAAGCAGTTTTCTATATTTATCTAACCTTAATAATGAATCTAGTGATGTGAAATAAGACAACTATCTGTTTAAATTGTTTTTGGCGAATTCATAGAAGAATATAAGTAAGTTGCATGATGACTGTTTTTTATATTAATTACTCAAGCGTCAAAGTTTTTTTTGAAGCTTTTCAAAGTTCTTTAATAACATTCTTAACTGCAGGATTTTCCATTGTGCAGAAGGAAAATGATACAAGCTGACAAAATCAATCATATTTCTGGTTTGCATCGATGGATTTTTTTGAAATTTTCAGCGATGATAGACAAAGGCATTAACTTTAAAGTGGTATATGTTTCCAGAAGATTGTCAGACAAACGTCTGAGAAACTCAAATCTATTTACATGCACAATGTTTATTGGGACACCCTTTATAACTTTTTAAGTTCGCACTAACTCGATATTTAGTGCTTAAAATTGTATTTTTTCACTCAATAGGGATGAAGACACCCTCAAAAAGTGAGTTTAGATTTTTTTTGAATGAAAAGGTAATTACTATGTCTTTTTTACCCTAAACGACCATTAAAACAACTGATTACTCAATTAGGCCAAATGTGGTCTTCGGTACTTCTTGCGCTCAGGTGCTCAAATGTCAATTACATTTTCATTTGATATGAATCTTTTTTATTTTAAATTTCACGTAAGAGCATAGTATTAATAATATTTGATTTTGCTGTTACACAGAAAAAGACTAGTGTTGGCGGAAAATCAAGAAAAACTGGAAAATAAGAAGGACTCCGAGCTGAACCAACGTCTTAATCTACAACGGAACCGAACTTGTAAATATTTATATTTCTACATCTCTCAATTGATGTTGACTGAACCTCGACGACGAATGCGATTCTACTGTCAAGAATTTTTTTCGAAATATACAAAAAGACCAAAGAACTTAAAGAGCAATACGTTTATACAGCAGGAATATATGATATCATTAAAGGAAACCAGACCATGCTGTTTTATCAGCAATATATAAGTGAATATACAAATTTGCAGCAAAACCGAAAATAATTTATGGTCAACTGATGTTAAAGGTGGATGATGCATAAATGTAGTCGGAATACCAATTTTGAGTTATTGGGCCGTTAAAGGATTACAGGGAAAGTGCATAAAAAGGGAACAAAATTGTCAAACGGGGTAAATACACAACTTTGTGCATGTTTCACGTACACCATTCAGTGTAATATTTTAATTAATATTGAAAATCTTGCAATTTTTTGAGACAACACATGCTTCAATTTATATGCACATTTATTTTGTGACACGACACATCAAATCATAGCAAATATTTAACCGTGCTATATATTATCTCAAATGACATAAATAACTTTATACTGACGCAGATATATTCGTGAAATAGATGTTATCACTAGTAACATTGAGAAAAACGTTTCTCCTCATAGATTCGTTTTATGTAAAGCGTGAGAAATAATAAAAAAATGCAATGGAAAAAATGTGTCTAGATTTTATTTAATGTCGGACACTTCGCGCTTAGAATTATTGATTCACATCTCAGTAATTCGGGAGCAAGATTCATAGTCCGATTTTTTTAAAAATTATGTTGACTATCTAACCGAATTTTATTTTCGGACTAACGGACCTTTTTTTAGGACAAGCAGACTTGAGATCAAATATGGATTTTTTTTCTAATGTCTTCCATTTTGAATAACCCGTCATATCTCTGTATGTGCCGATTTTGGATACGTGTGCTTACTCACGTTTGTAACAACACTTATAAACTTCAAACCAAAGGTACTTTAAAGCACAATTGACAAAATGGAAAACTTTAAGGTACAAATAACTCAAAAATAGGTCCAAAGCCGTGAACAGCAAATTAAACAAAGGAAAATGAATGTGCCATATTTTCTCTCATAGGTTATACATGTATAGAGGTGATCTCTGTTCTCATTGAGAAGCGTAATCATTGTGCATGGAAACGGCGCTAATTTTCTCAACAGTTAGGCAAACGAGCGACCTCAAAATAATACATTCTAAAGATTATAGGTTTGTTCATCATCGTTGAATATTTCAAGAAAATCTATTGATGCAAACCAGAGATATCATCGATTTTGTCTGCTTGTATCATTTTCCTTCTGCACAATGGGATTCCTATGGTTAAGCATGTTCACAAAGAACATCGAAAGAGTCTTAGCAACATTAACGGTTGAATAGTTTAGGGTGACAAAGTCTCCGCATACGTTTCGACAATATTCTTTAAAAGGTAATCATATGAAGCCACTTTGGATATGTTCCTTTTCTTCTTTTTCTATTTTTGTTCATTTTCTCTATATTTTAAAAAAAAGTACACAAAGACTGTAAAAACTAGGTTTATTTGCAAAATTACACAATGCTTCCTATATATTGTTTACATGCTAAGGGGAAGCTGGTTTCTTTTTCTTCTTTTGGAAACTGAAAACGTAATCTAACAAAGTAAATTATATTCTTTTTATAAAATTGCACCCAAAACAAAACATAAAACAAATAGTCGCCTTGGTTCCTATTTCAGATCAAAAGCAGTGAGTCCATCACAGGGTTTTTATTAATGGCAATTGTTCAGAAAAGGAAAACCACTACGAAATCTTTTAATCAAAAATCTTTGAATAGATCTGGCCGCTAGCATTGCTTCTAAAAAGTCTTACATCACCACAAAAATGTTGTGTCTTAATATTAAACAGTTAATATATAATTCAATCACATGATATTTGTGTTAGTGTTTTAATAGTTGCGTTGCTTTAGATTTTGGTTATTTTGGTTATTTTGGTTCTATTCTGAGAGTTATTTAAAGTCATGTTAGTGTTCGTTTTCCACTTGTTCATCTTATATTTTTTTGGTCATTAACATGCTGCACGTTTGTCTCCATTGTCTGTTGATTATCTAACAGCATTAGAAATCTTTGTAGTAAATTTCTCAAGCATCGATTTTGCATAGACCCCTTTTCATGCCCTCTGATTACAGGCTTAACCACAGTTACTGTAGTCCCATTGTGCAGGAGGAAAATGAGACAAGCTAACAAAATCAACGATATCTCTTATTTGCTTTGATGGATTTTCTTGATATTTTCAGCGCTGATGGACAAAACTATGGTCTTTAGTATGTTTAATTTTGAGGACGCTGGTGTGCCTAACCTTTGAGAAAATCAGCGTCGTTTCCATGCACAATGTTTATTGGGACACCCTGTATAGAGGTGATCTCTGTTCTCATTGAGAAGCGTACAGTGTCATGACTTTTCATGGAATGCTTTCCATTTGTTATTGAAGAGTTCTTTGGGGTATCTCAGCCAAAGCACCAAACACGGCTCTACAATACTCCTTCATGGATACGTGTGCTTTCTCACGTTTGTAACTACACTTATAAACTTCAAACCAAAGGTACCTTAAAGCACACTTGACAAAATGGAAAACTTGAAGGTACAAATAACTCCAAAAATAGGTCCAAAGCCGTGAACAGCAATATAAACAAAGGAAAATGAATTTGCCATATTTTCTTTCATAGGTTACATAGAGGTGATCTCTGTTCTCATTGAGAAGCGTACAGTGTCATGACTTTCCATGGCGTGCTTTCCATTTGTTATTGGAGAGTTATTTGGGGTATCTCAGTCAAAGCACCAAACGCAGCCCCACAATCCAAGCAAACAAAAATGTTCAGAAAACGTTCTGGTTAGGTTCAGGCTTGGTTATTGTTTTTTGTTTAGTTATATTTCTTAGAATTTAAGAATAATTTACAAAGACGTTTAGAGAACGTTTTCGTTTAATTAATTAATTATGTAAAAGCAATGAATATATATAATTGTTTACAATATCGTTTTGTACGTTTCACAACGTTTCCAGTACGTTAGAAACGTTTCTAAAACGTTCACAGAACGTATTATTCGTTTTCTATTGGTTCTCAGTACATTTCTGACGTTTCTAATACGTTAATAGAACGTAAATTACGTGCTTCTATAGGTTTTGGGTAACTGGAAAAAAGGTCAGAATACGTTTTTGACGTTCTCTTAACGTATTTGAAACGTCGTTAAACAACGTTCGTAGAACATGCTTTTACTTCCACAAAAATACGTTTAAAAACGTTTTACTGAAACGTCCATAAAACGTTCAGAGAACGTTATTTGGCTAGCAGGGATACTCCTTCATATTGGAAGATGAATATAATGTGCTGTTAATCAAACGTGTTTCTTAACACGGATAAACTCAACCCCCGATCTTTCTATGACATCTTATAAGGTTTTGAAGATGTCAATGACCGCCAGGGACCATTACACAATCACCACAACCCTATTTGTGTAAATTGATGGGCGTTTAAAGATCCTTTTGTGCTTTGCTTCACCTGTTTATCACTCTACTAAAGATAAACATTTCATATAGCCACTCAACTTGAGTAAAGACGTGACCTTGACCAAAGCTGGGTCAAATCAAATTTGACACAAAAATCACGTTTTTTTTTCCATATTTATGTTGTCCCCTTCCCGGTACATAAGAAATTTGATTATATACGGAGTTCCATTTCATACCCAAAAAGATTACCTATCAAATCTGACAAAAAGCAACATAAGTTCCCAGATATCTTCATCATAAATTGACATTTGCACCCGGCCTTTGCATAAGAAAGTAATAACAGGCACCAGTGCTGGGGATCTCGAAACACGGTCTTGTTCTCGAGTCCGTCTCGAGACCATTTTTTTTTTCAGGTCTTGGTCTCGGTCTCGGATGCTGAGATCTTTGCTTTTGTTGTAATTAATTCATGTTTTTTGTGAATCTGTATATTAAATGAGCTATAAATTTGCTGTAAACGCCAGCACTTACAGCTCCTTGCTGCCTGCAGGCTCTTTATATACCGTGAATAAATAAATAAATAAATAAAATAAATAAAAATCTCGGTTTCGATTTTGGTCTCGGACCTGCAGAGTCTCGGAAAATTATTTGTTCACTGGATGTTGAAGATTAATAATTAGAAATATATGACTGGTGCTAAGTGTGTTTACTATAAACCATGGCAACAGATAAGTTACATTAATAGGCTTTAGGCTTTCCATAAGCCGAACTTATCCACGTTATCATCACCGCTCGGTCTTCGTTTACTATAAAATGTTTCTATTACCCATTAAATGAAAAAGAAGTTAAAAAGAGTCAGAAAATATGGATTTTACTTTGTGTTCTTGAAATAACAATAAGGGGTGCTTAATTTAAAGTGTACTTGAAATGCAAAAAAGGGGTTCTTTTTACTGCTTAATTGTACTCGTTTTTGTATGAAATAGGGGTTATTTTTTTTGGAAAATGTACTTGAAATGGCGCGTAAAATGGGGTCATTTCTTACCCAGGGAACGCACGTGCGTTACGCCTTTAAATACAAAGAGACGACACCGGGATTTAAAACTACATTCTTTCTATGGTATGCATAACATGTTATTTGTGTACACACTGAGCTATATACGTGGAGGTGCTAGTTAATACACAGACCTAGGCTTTACGCACCGGAAGCATCAACCATTTGCTGTCATTTTCTTAGCCCTATATACATTTTGATAAAAATGATATTAGAATAGAATCAGACAACATTTACTGCGTTAATGAGGTAATTGTTTAAATCAGATGTGTTTGTTTTCGGTCGAAGTACTTTTCTCAAGGAGTGTAGCTCCTGCAGCCTGAAGAAAAGATCCGAGGTACAAAACAAGCACAAGCACCGAATCAAAAGATGACGCAAAATTATTATTGTCATTAAAGGAGCCGTGTCAGATTTTTCAAACTTTCTGAGATTTTGATACCAACATGTTCCTCATATTTTTCCCTTTACACATGTGAAAATTTACGGCGTAAACATGTTGCTTTTTTTTCAATTTCGTCAACATGGCATTTGATCATTTCTTCCACTAAGATCTTATCAATATCTACCTTCAATTTTCTCAAATGTTTGATTTTCATTTTATTTTTGAAAAAATTCCTAAAATAGGAAAAAGATGCAATTGCCATTTTTTTTACAGCGGCAAAAATATCAACCTTCAATCCATTTATTGCAATAGGCCTATTTCAAAAATAGATAAAAATCAAACATTTGAGAAAACTAAACCCGGACATTGATTTCTAGATTCTAAAATGAAATATAGTTCCAATTTTTACAAAAACAAACTTTTTTTTGGCCATTATTACAAAATCATATGACTTTGTCACAAATAAACATCATTATTGTTCAGCATTCAAATTCCCCTCTAGAAATGTATACTTTTATGTGGGTTTAAGTTTCAGGTGATACGTTACAAAGTAAAATTCTTCCCCAAAACGGAGGGTTGACACCAACCTTAACGGGCACGTTAAGAGTGGCATACACGTCCCGATTTGAAATGAAAAACAACCTTGAGAAAAAGTATTTCATTATAAAAGTTAAGTTTAGTTACCCAATCGTGTTTGAGCCAGGAAAGGTTCACTCTTAGAAGGCCGGGATCAAATATACGAGTAGTTTTCGGGATCATTTTATTTTGATCCTTTAAGAATCACTTTTGATCCTTTTGCGGATCAATATACAAATGGATCAAATTCACAAGGATCATTTTTGATCCTTTTTTAGGATCATTTTATTTTTATCCTTTTTGATTACAATATCAAAGTTTTGATCCGTATTTCTGGTTTACTTTGATACGGAAAGGATGAGCTCATATTTGATACTACGTTTGGATCCAACGTATCTTTTGTTTCATATTTGAGTACAACCCAATATCCACTACACAGCGGGGAATGTATACAATGGTGTAACATATATAAATACGTTGATATCATCACACAGTCCGGCGTGGTCGAGTGGTTAGAGCGTAGGTCATGTAATTACCAGCAGGTATGAGTGCGGCGTGGGTTCAAACCCTGCTAGCGTCACTTCAGTGTGATGTTTTTTGCAGGTCTTTTTTATAAGAAATATTTGATCCTTTTTCGGATCAAAATTGTTGATCCTTTTTTTGGGATCACTTTGATCCTTAAAGGATAAGCTCACATTTGATACCTAAAAAGGATCACAATTGATCCTTTTTGTCTCATATTTGATACTTTCTTTCTAAGAGTGTTTGTATATCATTTTCTTTAAACTGACATTTTCAAATTGTTGAAAGTATGTTTTAGGCTACAAAAGTTGGCCAATAATTGTAAAATAGATATTTAAATAAATGAATAAATGCATACATAAATAAAAAAAAAATTGTATACACACAACATACAGCTTGTCCCAATATTAATGCAACGAGCGAATAAAACATATTATAAAATAGTTACCAACAGATTAAATCATACTGTTATATGTTTTTTCAAAAGTGGAGTAATTACTCTACAACATTGGTTTTGTCCTGTTTCATTTTACCACTCCAGTCCAAAGATATGAAGAATTTAAGAGAGCCCTTTAAATCTACTTTGGTCCGATTTGTAAGTTAAGACTTCCAGCTAAAGAAATGCAAACTTGAAATGAAGTGAATTCTGCAACCAACTAGATCACAACCAATCCAAACCAATCTTACCTGACCTGTACCTAACATTAGGTGATATTTTAAGTTCATTTTTGACTTAAATATGTCAAAATTTTCAATTAAAGTACGAATCTTCCTGGTACTCTCATATTTCTTGAATCTGTTACTTCTGGTGTGGCAATTGGGTAGTTTTAGGATACAATTTCTACCAAAAGAGTCGAAAAAGGATTCTAATGAAAGATGTCAACCAATAATAAGTCTTTAAACGAAACTATGGAAGAAAACTGAAGACAAAAGGAGTTTAAGAACTCGAGTGGTTTAATGATTCATCTGGCCCGTCAAGGGGATGCAACTGGTTGATTCAACCAGACGCAACAACCTGCTGAATATCAGCAGATCATCATTAAATTGAGTCCTTATGTCATAAAATGGGTTCAAAGGATGCTTCTCCTAATCATGTGATGTTTTTTTAGCAATTTCCATTCAACGTGTGCCCAATGACGTTACCAGAGGTGAACCTTTACAGATTAACAAATCGGACCATCAAGATTTGTCCGGTCTTTACAAAATCTGCAATAACTTTTAATTAAGAGATCCAAATTAAACAAAACAAATTCGTGTAAAAGCCAATAGTCTACTTTATTATATTATTGTAATGTTTGTTCACCATTGTGCTTTGTTCTCTCAAAATAAAAGTACAAAGTTTGTTGCGTTTTTATTGGAACACCCTGTATATTATAATTTATTATATTATAACTAGATGGAAGAACTTTAAATTATAATACACGCAAAGCGCACCGTGCTGTTTAATAACAAAGAACCATTGATCAAGAAAGATAATACCAACCAATTCGATATTACCAGTCTGGCCCGGAACGCTCAGCCGTAACTTTTGTTTGTTACCGTAACATTTATATACCCAGTTGCTGGCGACGTCCCATAAGGTCACGTACGATTAGGTAACGCGTATCAAAGAACATGTCTGAGATGATTATCATTGATTATAGCTAACGAGATACGAAAAATTGAGAATTGTGTACAAGTCCATTACTGGTAGCTGCAAACTAAAAATTATCAATTTGTCACTTGGTTCCTTTTGCCATGGGAGGGCAGAATATCTTAACCCTTTATCGTTTTTTTCCTTTTTCCTTCTGTCTTCCCGTTCACCTCCCCCTCAACTTCTTCTCTTATTATTATTATTATTCTTAGGGAGGACGGGTTGGTGAAGCGTTTCTGACCTCGCCTTTCACCGCTGCGGCCCGGGTTCGATTCCCGGTCGGACCTAGGTTGTACGTGAATTTGGTTGTCGATCCATACTCGTCCTCGCAGGTTTTCTCCGAGCACTTCGGTTTCCTCCTGCATCTAAAATCGAAAATTCTTTCCAATATTCTGTATTTAACACCACGGAGGCGTCCCTTGAATTTAATGCATTTGCACTATTGGGATTAGCCTGGCTTACAGCCGAATGTTATAAATAAATATTCTTTTCCTTTCCCTTTCTTTTTCCCTTTTCATGATTCTTTTCCTTCCTTTTCCCCTCCTCTTCCCTTTTCTGACCCTTTTTTCCATTATCCCTTCTTTTTCCTCCTTTTCCTCTTTCTTTTCCCACTTCCCTATTTTTTCGTTTTTTCTCTTACCTATGTTCCCCTTCGTTCGCACAAATGTCCTCTCACTCGGTTGCGTTACCATGGCAGGGGAGGGGTGGGGGGCAGAAGGACAGCTTGTTCCCCCTCAGGATTCCAAAAAATCGGGAAGGAGACCAAGACAATGGAAAGGGAAGAAAGAGTAAGAGAGAAAGAAAAAAGAGGGAAGAAGAGAAAGAGGAATGAAGAGGGAAAAGGGAAAAAGAAACAAAGGAGAAAAAAGAGAAAAGAAAAAGGAGAAGAAAAAAAAAGAAAGATAAGGGAGTAAAAAAAGTGAAAGTGGAAGGGCAGAAGATAGATATAGAATATAATAGAATATAGCAGAAAGAAGAGAAAACTAGCCTCTGGATACCAGGCGTTTAGAACCTTGTGACAGGCCGCTC
>JXSR01S023861.1:12418-28534 GCA_000969725.1 Ophiothrix spiculata | reverse complement strand
TGAAGAAAGCATCCCCAAAAAGAACAAAAATCAACTTTGGGTAAAAATTTAGTCATTTGTGCAATAATGTAGTACTATAGTAGTAATTTCATGAAACCAAACTATTTTTCCCAGAACTTGCTTTAATTCAGCTTGCCAGTGCACAAAAATCTCAGTTTGTTTCCAAAAGGGCCTAAATCCATAGTTTATTTCCGAAAGAGCCTAAATTCACTAAACTTCATAGTGAAAAACAAACTCTCTATAAAAAAATATATTATAAAGCTCTGATTTCTGTTAGTGGTTTCAGTTTTGTCAGAGTGCTAACGCCTAACATTTAATGCAGTAAAAACTTGAAAATGATTTTACAATAACAAGTTTTTCCTGATTTTCTCAGAACTATGAAAAGTGGATTTAGGCCCTTTTTGGAAACAAACTCTTCATATATTGGACACATAGGCTTTGTTATCTTTTGAGAGTATGTCAACATATTCCAACTAGTAGCCATGTATCATCAGACATCGTGTACAAGTAATTTGTACCACTCGTGGCCTCACGGCCACTCGTGATACAACTATTACTTGTATGTACAAATGTAAGAGGTAGTGGCAAGTTTCAAGTGCAATTGATTGTACTGTACAAGTGTACAATAACAAAACACTGGAAAGTGCCAATCTATATGCTAGCTATCTTCATTTTTATCTCAATTGGTTTTCTGGGAGTCATAATACAAACTATTCAAGAACAAAGTTCAATATGTATTAATAGGTCTAATAATAACTTTTCAAATGTTATCACTTGAACTACTGGTCTGCTAATTTCATTTGTAGCATAACAGAGTATTTAGCTGGTTCCAATAAAGAACTTGTAAATGGTGACCATTTTCTTTCTAAAAAATACCCCCGTGGTGCCCTTTTCTGCATATCAGATAATTTCAAAATGTTTAAATTGGAAATTTGGGGTAGGCCTAATTGACCGTAGCCCAATTCAAAAAATGGAAATTTTTTAAGGTGAGCATCAAACAACAAAATTGCAAAGATTCCATTAGGTTTGACATAAATATAATGATAAGGGGAGAGAGTCAGAAGAGAAAAAGTTAGCACAAGTGATACCTCACTTGCTAAAAATCCCAGGTTCAATTCCAGGACCCAGCACTGTTTGTGCACTTGAGTTTAAATCCATTATTACTTTTGCGTACTTTGGGTAAGTTGGTTCTAAAACTCTCAATGTTAGGTTCATACCACGTGTATCAAAAAAAAATTGTGCACGGATTAAAACTGATTTTGACCTTGATAAAAGCACCAAATCATAATTTTCTTGTTAGTGTAGTAAAGCAAATTTAATAAGCTTTCAAATGCAGAAAAAATGATGGAAATCGGATGAAAAATAAAAAAGATATGACCAATTTTGTAAGTACGTCTCTTTTTCTTCTATTCCAATGGGATTTACACAGTTAAGCAAGATATTACATATCACAATTACGGGTTATGGCATTATGATAAAAGCTAAAAGTACTCACAAAATTGGTCATATCTTTTTTATTTTTCATCCGATTTCTATAATTTTTTCTGCATTTGAAAGCTTATTTAATCTGCTTTACTACAATAACAAGAAAATTATAATTTGGTGCTTTTATCCAGGTCAAAATCAGTTTTAATCCGTGCACAATTTTTTTTGATACACGTGGTACATTATCTTTAACCTGCCCATATAACATGTACCACCGAGGATAAAGGAAGTTGTACACAGAGTTCATGTAGATCTCTGATCTGAAACTGTTAAGATCTGCTCTGGAACCGGAAGCATAGCAGCATAGCCCAAGTGAAATGGTTGTGAAGATCTACCTGCCGTAAATGACGAGTGTATATCTAGCACAAAAGAGTGAAGTACACTACATGTACGAAATTTGAAGTGTAATAAAATATTGAAGGCACACTACACGGAGAGCTGCTTGAGACAATTTGGAAAATGTTTTGTTTGGGAATCAAACTCAGCACTTCAAAAACATTTCAATGTATATATTTACCATTTGTTAATGCCACCAATAAGTCACATGAACTGGGTTGGTGTTGTTCCATATCTACATGTAATAGCTGTGAAAAACGAGTCCATTTTTAAGCAAACCAAAACTCAGCACATTTATGTGTGCACTTCTCAAAACAAAATTTAAAAAACATGCTGATGATTTATTGTGCCTTCGCTCTCTGACTTTGTATGTGTTTATTCCATGTGGCCATATTGCACTGCAAATACGTTCACTGACCATAAGTCAGCTCCATTCCACCCGTATCATTATTTCCAAAGTAAGTACTATAAAACAAAGTTATCTGAGAATCTCTAGTCGACGATGTTGGTTAGAATATCCATGAAAATTAATTATAACAGTTTAAGCCAAAGCCTGTATCAAGTGAACATAGAAAGATGAAAGAAAACCGTAGTGGTCATAACATAGTGGCCATATAAAAATCCCGGATACAGAATAGTGGACGATAACTTAAGTTGTCCTCAACTTAACTTGAAACGAAAGGTGCTCTCACCCTGGCTCTCAATGCAATCACACGCCCCAGCCCAGGGGGTTTACAAGTAGTATTACACTGACTTGGTGTATGTCCATGTGCCTGCCTGTTGGATGCTTTATCAAAGATTTTAGTATGGCGTTTTCTTGCTTTTCACCACAGATGGAAGACCACAATTAGCCAAAATTGGGTAATAGCAGGACTCCGAATCAGTAGGTCGTGAGTTCGAACCCCGCTACGGCCAAAGGGTTATGTCCATGGGCAAGATATGTAATCCTTATTGCTTCGTCGACCCAAGCGTTATCATGGTAGTTACTAGGAATATACTCAATAGGCGCCGTGATTGTAAGGCAGCCGCGTAAGTTGGTTAAATATTCTATTGGTAATGGAATAAATGTAAAGCGCTTTGATCAATTCTGGAAAAGCACTATATAAGCACCGACATTTATTTAATGTAGTGAATTATTACTTTTTTAGCAATTTATTTTTAAGAGCCCCTTCCCCCTGGTGCCATACAGTAATGAACAAAAGGACCACAGCATAAGGTCATTTATCTTGCTTGAGCTGCCCGTGTGTATGATACACGTTTGTACCAGGCACTTATTGACACAAATGCATATATTTACACTGTTAGCAAAGTATAATTTTTCAATCAAATGTAAAATTGTAAATTTGGTTTTCCATGACTCACACAATTCTACATTTTAATTATGTACAACTGTTAATATCCAAGTTTGTTTATTTATTTAGTTTCAAAGTAGTGGTATCTAAAGGCCTTCTCAAACAGACTTGTTTTAACTCTGATCTGAAGCACTGTATACGCTATGTTTTTTGCTTGGTCTGGAAGTCTTGAGACTGCAAACAAAGTCCGAGTTCTGACCACATTGAGATTTTTATTCTTTATGGACAAGCTAAAGGCCATTCAAACATACAATCATCATAAGGCCAAGTAACAAAAATAACCAGTTGATCGTCCCCGCCCTCACCAATTTTTCTGACATTCCAAAACTTTGTCTTCCTTTGTTTGATTACTTAATATCAGAAGAGGTTGAGATGTAAAAAGTTAATTAATACAAGAGTTAAGGTATCATTTATAAACCCACTAAACATAATTTATCCATCTTGGGGTAGTAGGTAAATAGAAATGAGGAAATAGCATTTGCCTCCACTTAATATGGCAAACATTCAGCCGTTGAAAATTAGCCCAAAATGAATAGTAAATTACTGAAAAATAACAAATAATAAGGACCTCCATCACTAACTTTTAAAAAAAGTCCAGACAATCAACTTGTAATTTTTGTTACTTGGCCTAAAGTTTTTAAGCAAAGACTAACTTGTAAAATCCTTGTATGCCTTTAACTCGTTCCATAAAGATTATCTTTTACACTATTCATGTTTAGTCATCAAGAGCTTCTTGAATCACAGAAAATCCCTGAAAATTTATTTTTAACTTACCACTAAGTTGCATCTATACTCAAAAGACCTAATCATGTTGCGCTATTTTCCCACTCAACAGTGAAAAATGACTATGATGATATATTGAATTTACCAAAGATAAACAGTAATACAATTCTACTTCACACAACAAAAAAGCGGAACTGTATACACCCCTCTTTACAGTTTATAAGATAATGATTAAGTGATTTTGGATGATACACTCACTACCGGCTTGCTTGGCCAATAGGGAGCATCACCCTAGTGAAGGTGTCCCCTGGGCCATTACAGTCCCAGTTCACCAGCATCCGAAACTTCTAAGTGGGACTCACTACACCCCAGATAAAATAAAGAAAGACGGGAAAATGGAGTTCACGAAAGGAGAGCTCAGATCACTGCAGGTGTTGTATGTTGTAAGATGGCTTCAAGCCGGCCTGTGGAATACTAATCCTATGTGATTAAACTTGATCTATGGCCGTATCAAACATGATGAACAAAAGAATGCATATATGTGACGGTGCTTTTTATTATAAAATTCAAATTTTGTAGATAATGAATGATATGATGTAGGGGGTCTATCTTGTTATTCAACCATGTCCAGGACTCTCTCTGTAGCTGCCAAAACCCTTCCAAATGGCATGCACAAATGTAAAGTAGTTAAAATTAGCATTGCTCTCCTGTGTCCATCTATAGCAAGTCACCCGTGATTTGCTACATACGGTGCATTAATGTTCAAGCTGAAATGTTAAATCAGTAGGGTTATGCAGTCAGTGTTGATGGGCACTCAGCCTGACCAACTGGCACTAAGGGAATTATATTTCTGGCTGACCAGCACCAAAGTGATCAACATGTCAACAAAACAGCCATCAAACGTAATTGCAAATAAGATGTCATTCTGATTCAATCTTCTCCGTATTTCAGCCATCACTAAAATTTGCCTGCTGATATATTAGGAATCTTCAACCAGGAGATAATACAACTGGGCATTGGATTGGGGTGTGAGCCCGGGGGGGGGGGGGGGGGCCTCACATATGTGGACAGGATATATATGTCCGGCGGTCAAGACCCCCTTTTTCAGGCCGCCAGGCCGCTCACTAGATCCACAATTTCAGCGTGATTCAGTTCTTTTGACCCCGTTTTTTAAAAAAACTACAAAATTTTAGCTCCAACTGAATAAATTGCTCAGGAAATGCGAACATTTTCAGGAGGCTATTTTTGGCCAAAATTTCAGTTCACTAGACCCCAAAAATCGGTTTCAAAGGTCCATTTTTTTACAGAAAATCAGTTCACCTGCCCCCAATTTCGGCGCTTCGCGCCTGACATACCTACCACTTTCAAATTTGAGTGCCCCCCCGGGCGTGTGAGGGGTCCCAGGATCAAGTCATGTGGTCAAATGCATATGAAAAATGATTTGAGGAGATAAGTGGGTTCATTACAAAGTCTTAACATTATTTAGGCAGCAGCGCTTTGAAACCTAAGTATTTATAAGGCACTCTATAATATGGTGTGTATAGAATATTATTATTTATTAACATTTAAGCTTAACCTGCTCAAATGTACAAATTCCTGCAATAGAAAATTAATAAACTTGGCTTGGTATGGCTGAACATTGAATCGGTGTGCAGGGGACATGAGTTTGTTGAATCCTATGATCGAATATGAAAATGGCTATTTCTGAGATCTATAGACATTTTTGAGGTGATAGGTTTTAGCTAAAAATCTTGGCCATCAAATTTTACCTCTAAAAAAAAATTAACTCTCATGTGCGTAACTCTACTTTCCAGTTGATCTAACTCTAAATCAGGCATGACGTGAAGAGTAAGGTAGCATGGCAAGAAAGCAAAGCTACCATGCTATTGGAACATGGGTTCAACCCTGGCCTCAAGGATGTTAGGGAGGTGTAGAGGAAATTCCCTCTCAACTTAACTCCTGAAACAAGATATGCGGGAATCATAAATCACACTTTTAGTAATACGACAAAACCGACCCAAGGGTACACCTGAAACATCCCGACTTGTTGTCAGTGATAACACAACTGGGTGTAAAAGAGCGGGAATCATAAACTCGCTTACGGTTTTGTTTTTCACAAAATACCCAATAGACAAAATCAAACAAACAGCACTTTAACTTATCCCTTGGGATCAGACCTACTTTCGGAATACTCCCAATAAAGGACATGTGTAATCATAATCAGAAATTATTAATCTACAGATTCAATTTTTTGACCAATATACTTAACTTTGACAGGACATCAAATCAATTTTAATGTGCTAATCACTAATTGGAATCTACCATTAATGATGGTGAATCCACAGAAATAGAAAACATTCCAACATTTATTAGACGTTTATGAACTCTACAACCTATTATATATTTCCAAACTTTGAACAAAATACTTTTGAGGACCGTAAACTTAATTTGGAAAAGATTGCTGCATGTCATCAACCTTGAAGTTATGAATTATCTACTGATCGTATTATTCTTGCTACATACATAACAAATGAGATCCTCATGTACATGAAATCTAAGTGTAAAATGCTTTGTGACCAGTCATATCAACCGTGAAGTTATGAATTATCTACTGATCATATTATTCTTGCTACATACATTATAACAAATGAGATCCTCATGTACATGAAATCTAAGTGTAAAATGCTTTGTGACCAGTCATATCAAACATGCTTCTTGTCTATTTTTATAGTTTAAAAAAAGGAGAATATCGATAAATATAAAGAAATAAAATAAAATTTACGCCTTTTACTTCTTTAATATAACCCCAGGTACTTTGCTATGTTCCAATTGCAAAGTATCAAACATGCTTCCATTTTACATTTTTGAAGCAAAAATCTTATGTATTTGATTGAAGACCCAAAGAGGTATGTTTTGATATGACTGTTCACAATTCGTCATGTGAGTTCATGAAAGTTGTATCTGCAATGGCTGCAATATGTGATATTTTTTGAACATCTTGCCGCTTAAAAACTAGCAAAACCTTCAATATTTGTCTACCATAAGAGGGGTGAGCACTCTGGCAAAATGAGACGAAAGTTGCAAATTTCAATATTGAGATAATGATATATTTTAATTCTCTATAATCTCTGCTTTTGAACGATATATAATATGTCACACTTTCTTTCTCAATTCTCCATTTACAGAAATCCACAGCAGTCTACTGAATATATTACAATCAATAAACCGTGAATCACTGCACTTCCCAGCAAAGTTGACTTTCAAAATTTAGGGTAAAGGTAAACACTAATTAATGTATGAAGGCATTTTATGTCAAAAAATGAAATTTGACTTTTCCACCCCATTTTTACTTTAGATGTCATTTATTAAAAATGTAGATTTGCGACTTTCCTCTCATTTTGCCAGAGCAGCCCACATATGTCAGTGGCTCTTGAAATATTTTTTTCAAGTGACACAATCAAAAGGGGGTCATTGAGTATCTGACCATAAAAAAGATATCATTGAGTTTCATATGAAGGGCTCCAAGATGTTTTTAATTTCAGTTTATGAATGTAGGAGGAAGACTGGAGTAACCAGAGAAAAACCTGCGTAAGCGAGCATGAACTGAAAACCAAATGCACATAAAGTGCTGGGCGAGGGACTCGAACCTGGAACCTCATTGGTGCAAGACGAGGGAAGTACCACTGTGCCATTTTTGTATCTTTGGATAGGGACGATCATACCTATGTATTAATAGCAAAATGAAGTTCATTGGAGGTTCTGTTCTTAAAATTTCTATGTGATACAAAAAATAGCTTGGGTAGACGAGGGCCAACAAAGATCAATCAGAAACAACAAAAGAATCACTTGGCTGCAAATGAAGAAAGTTTCCTATGCTACAACCTGGTAAACAAAAAGGAAGTGGTTATTTGTACAACAGTTGTAAAAATAAGGTGAAGATACCTGTTAACTGGACAATCGCACTTAAAGGGTACTTTTTGAACCCCCCCAAAAAAACCCCAAAAATTTAGATTTTTTTTGCCAACAACTTGGCCAAAAAAAGGGCATGTTTTGCAAATAGTACAAAACGGCATTTTTAGCCAGAAAAGTGTTACCTATTTTGGCACTGATTTTTACTCTTGACTTAGTTCCTCTCTATTTTTGGGGCAAGAAAGGGTAAGGGTTTCTGCAAGGGGGTGCTTGCCAAGGCCTCCATCCCAGCTACGCCACTGCCATGTTGTGCTTGAATTAAATTTGTTGATCAATGTGCTGCAACTACCAAAAATTTTGCCATAGAACCAAGGGGGAGGGGTACTCATATGGAAAATGTCCATGTCCAGCCTGTGCTGTTCTATGGTACATTGACTAGTTAGGAAGTTGCCATCGATTTCTTGATTTTTTTTTTGGGAAAAATAGGGGGAGAGATGGGGAGATCACCCTAAATCTACCCTGCCCCGCACGCTGGGCTCAACCCAGTTCTTGTGCCCCCCCCCAAAAAAGCTTTCGTTCAGGAATCAACTATGCATCCCTCCCTGAGGTGGTTTGAACTTAGCCATTGATAAAAATAAAGAAAAATTGACAACCTACCATTGTACAAATAACAGAAAAAATAACTAATTTGTACAACAGTTCATTTTTGTACTAATAGGAGTGGGCTATGAATGGGTGATTTTTCAGTTTGCCTTCTCAACAGTTTTTTTTTTTTGGTTGCACTTGACCTATCTCAACTTGAAATGACAAAGTTTTGGTAATGGGTCAACAGGGAGGGGGAGGGAGGAGGAATTTGCAATGGCAATGGAAAAAATGAATGCAGTGTGCACAGTGAAAAAAGCTTTTGTCCTACATCATCTGTTCCAAAAAAAAAAAAAAAAAAAAATTGGCCAGGCCAGGTCTGATGGGCATGCAAAGGCTAATCTGTCACATTTGTCCTTTACGAAGTTCACAACTACTTTTCAGGCTATAAAATAGGTCTATTTCCACGCTAGCAATGCTTCCCGGTACAACGATAACAGAATGAGTATAGAGCCCTGTGTACAACGCTGTACGGTGCGACCATTTCACTCGCATTTGCGAGTGTTTTTTGTCACGATGCGAACAAAACTTGAATGCTACGAGCAATTGGCGATCATTCTTTTAAGCTTACACTCGCCAGCCATTTTCAACCAAAGTGTGTGTAGAATGAAATTTACATGGAATAAACCGATTTTACGGTCACAAACTTGCAGAATTACGGAAAAATCGACCATAAATTATCATTAAATTCAAGTTTCTTGCTCAAATTCTCGTGCAATCAGCTGTCGATCGCGGTTTCAAAAAACGTAAACAAACCGGACTTATATACCCGACACACATGCATTGACGTGTCATGACGTCATTATTACCATGTGCTTCACATGTACCGTACAGAAAAGATAGGCAAATTGTACGGCGGGGTATCCCTAATGTTGACAGTGTATTGTGTTAAATTGCGACCTTTCGTGAGCGCTGTCTTTAGTTGGTTGAAAGTTTTGATAGTTGGCTTCAAGCCTTACAATATGGCGACCAAATGGACATTCATGAACTTTTTTAAACCAAAAACCATGATCTGACAACAAGAGAGCAGTAAGAAGTTAAGGAGAAGAAAAGGGATATGAACAGATTGATGATAGAGAGCTGTGTCTGTGACCTAGTAATAGTGGTGATTGATTCGCAGTAAGCTTAGGAAAGTTAAATCTGAGCTCCAGTATTTATCATAAGTTTTGTTCTTTATTAACACTGCAATTGTAAAAAAAATAACACTTATGGCCCCTAAAATGTTAAACTCGGGAGCCATTGGCTATTTAATTGAAATTTTCACCGTACAGCGTTGCCTGTGTAGAACTGGAAATTTACAGCCTCTTAACACGGAACAATACAAGTGATTAGGTTATAGGCCTATACAAATAAACAAGAACCATGATCCTTTTTTCCATTGAAATTACGCATGTTAGTAAACACTGCAAGAGTTACGTGTAGAGAAGTGTGGCTGTTTTATGATAAGTTTACAAAGTTTTGACACATTAACCCTAACCCAACCAGAGCTCACTTTCGCTCACTGTCAAAAATCACCAAAATGCGCCTTAGTCCAAATACGTCATAGACACGGGTTGCATATGGGGACGAAATCGCGCCCCGTGGTGGCCTGCTAGTGGTGTGCCTCGCTTGGGAAGTCAGAGGTCATGGGTTCGAATCCCGGTCAAAACATGCCTTTTTTCTACTATGACGTAGTCGGACTTAGGCTAGAAAACGGAGCGCCTCTCAATTCAGGGTTAGGGTTAATCATGCTTATTGGGATGTGCACTAACCCTAACCCAACCACAGCTCACTTTCGCTCTATGTCAAAAATCACCAAAATGCGCCTAAGTCCAAATACGTCATAGACACGGGTTGCATATGGGGACGAAATCGCTGCCCGGGCAGCAGCCCCGTGGTGGACTGCTAGTGGTGTGCCTCGCTTGGGAAGTCAGAGGTCATGGGTTCGAATCCCGGTCAAAACATGCTTTTTTCTACTGTGACGTAGTCGGACTTAGGCTAGAAAACGGAGAGCCTCTCAATTCAGGGTTAGGGTTAATATAGGAGCCGTAGATGTTAACAAAAAGGAATAGTTGAGTTTGGATTCATTTTTTCATCTTGAAGAAGAAACATGAGAATAAAAATAAGTCACACTTTCGCTATGGTCAAACTTGCTTAACAGCTAGGCTGTCGTCAGCGGCAGACTTGTATTATAGGATGCCGTTGATTTTGATTGGCGTAACTAGTAGTAAGGTGTGATAAAGCACATTTCCCACATTTTCATGATCGCGAGTTGTTCAAATTGAGACTTCGAAAAATCAAAAAAATTAACCATTGAAGCAATGCAGAGGAGTCAGTCCATCATGACTAAAGGTCCATTCATAGTTGTGCTGCAGAAAACTGCAGTGTGGTAAATTTACCAATACATCGATTATTTTTTGCTGGAACTTTCTGCAGCTTGTCGCAGTTCAAGTTGAAATGTATTTGATTTCATTGTGACGCCACACTAAAAAAACCGTACCACACTGCAGTAGGCTATGAACGGTCTTAAATCATAATAATATTTTTCATTTTAAATATGTAAGCGCGGACATCTTGTTTACATCTAGGACCTTTGTCTGATATAGCCTGGTGAAAACAATTGCTAACTCCCCATTCATCAGCAAAAACCGCTCAGAGGAAAATTGACCATGGTAGTTTTTATGAATGAATTTAAATACTTCGGCCATCTAAGAATTATAGTACTTAAAAGTAGACTGACTTGTCAGTCCATATGATTTACATGAACATGGACTGTCTGGGCTCTATTGACTCAATGGTTAATTTTTCCAATTTTTTAAAGTCTCATTTTGAATTGCTCGAGAAACACATTTTTGGCTTGAGGCAAGCTGTGTAGTACAGGCTACAGCCTATCACATAACGGCCATTTGTGCATAAATTGAAAAATACAATGGGTACTTGAAAAAACAGAAACTTGTTTTATTTCACATTCATGAAATTAAAGGAACCTTTTTGACTTAAATTTATGAAAATCGCACTGATCGGATCAGAGAAATCAAATGGTACGTTTCGTTTGTTTACATCGGTTACCATATGTAAACACATCTTCATTTTTGTGTGACTGACAACTTCGGGAAGTGTTTATAAATGCAAAATAGGTAAATTTAGTATAAATATCCTTTGTCATGTTTGTGGAGTGTTGCAGTTCGCATTTGATAAATATGATCATTTTGGGGGATATTGGGTATGTGCACTTATGCGATAGGTTTGATTGCAGAGCTTGCTTCTGGCAGTGGTACCAATACCACTGCCAGAATTTTGGGTAAATTTTGAACAACTCACATTGATCATGAAAAATGGGGGAAATGTGCTCTTGCACACCTTAGTGAGTTGCTTAAGCCATATGCCATGGTAGTCAAGGAGTTTACCAAACCTAAACTTGTGAAAATTCATGATCATTCTTATGTAAACAAACACCTAAAATTAACAAATGCATGGTCAAAGTACACATTTTGATATTTTCTATCAACAAACACTTTCAAGTAGAATACTCATTAATATTATTAACAATATTAATACATTCATGAGTGATCTATCAAAAAAAGGAATGGCAAATAGCCAATCGCAACAATGCAAGCGAAAAAGTCATGGGCTAATTTTAGCCAATGAGTGCATGCATTTTATACTGTTGGACGCACTGATGTCACAGACTTGTCAATCCTGTCTTCTGAATGATCTGATTTACTCCCTGGTGTGAAACATTGCATTGGAGGTGAATGACAAAGTCTACAAAATTGATCTGTGCAGCAAAATATTTTTTTTTTGGTATCAGTCCCTATCTTTACTTTGATTGTGCATAGAACTGTCGAACCGTAAATTTTTAAGTCGCCGTAATGGCTGCTGTGATCCTCGAAGCCTAAAGCGGGGACTGACCAGAGCCACATAGCTGAAAAATGTCCCCGGCTTAAGGCCATTGAAAGTCACAATTGAGTTTAGCGTAACATTTTTTTTGATGAGGGATGAGGTGATGGATTCATTATTCATTATTTCTCAACTTTCATTATTTTGACAGAATGGCAATGGTAAATCAAATTAAGCAAAAATTATACAAGATGGATTTAAAGAGAAAAACACCTATTATCAATTAATTTCAAAATCCTTTTAAATAAGTTAAAACAGGTAATTTTATATATACTTTACTGTATCAAAGTATAGGAAATTACGATTTAAAACGTGTTCTGTCGGTTGCATCGTTTGGCCAAAACGTTCAATTTTGTGACATACAAAGCGTTGTGCAATTATATTAATTTAATAATTTTTTGGCATTTTACCCATTTTTTTTTTGGGGGGGGGAGTGCCCCCCTACCCTCTCCTCTCCAGGAAATAACAAGTCCTGAACAAAACAAAAAGAAACACTCTTATTGTTTTTTCCTCATGAATATCAAAATGAAATGGTTTAGCAATGTTGATACCTAGTGAAAAACTCGATACAACAATTTACTAGTTACTTCTATACAGCAAAGGCACATGTTCATGAAAGTTGCAGAATTCTGCACCTCTATGAGTGATGTCCTCACTGCCTGACGTTTTCATGCATATAATTTACAGAAATGGCTTCTAGATTCCTAAGTAAGTACCCACAGATAAACATTTTCATCATATGTTTCAAAGAAACCTTCGTTGATCACGATAAATGTCTTCGAAATTGTGTAATTTTGTAGGGAAATATTCATCTTGCCGCGGTGAACATTGTAACAACAAATCAGTCACTCTTTCTATGACGTCATAAGCTTAATTCAGGGAACTAAATATGCCGACCTGCCGATGTTTTTGATTGAATTTACGTTCCAGATGAAGTCGAATGTGTCGTTTTATTTTGAAATAAAAATAAATTAGATATTTCTAAAAACATTCTTGAATCTTTTTTGTTTCTAATTCTGTATTATTCTCCTCAAAATTAGCATATTTCTAAATATTTTCTTCACAATTTAAGTAAGACAACATTAAAAAAATGTGTTTTTGCAAAAATATATCGAATAATGAAATATTTGGCAAATAATGAAATTTTGACGAGGATACGATTTTCGAACGCGGGCGGGTGACGCGAAACTCAACTACGACTTTCAAGGGGGGGGGGGGCATTTGAATACCGCATAGCCATAATAAAATGGCTGCCGCTTTGGTCTAAAGAAAATCATGAAAATGAAGGAATTCTTGGGCCTGGCTGAGTGAAGTATTGATTGTTTTCAGCACGTACGAAGTTCAACATGAGTTGCTGTGCTGCGTATGACATGTTTGACGTAGGTTCATTTTATCATGAATATGGTCACATGATGGACTGACATTTAAATTAAGTGACAAAAATTATTATGGATTTAATTCGTGATGAACATGTGTTTATAGAAAGTACGCAGTGGTCTCTGACGCGAGCGTATATTTTCAAGGTTGTTTAGTTCGCGTGTACGCACAAGGCTCTGAGTACGCGTTCATGAATTAAATCCAACAACTATACTCGAACTCAGCTCACGACAAATCGACAAACCTCCGAAACTACTATTGTTGTTGTATTTAATTCGTGAACGCGTATTTATAGAAAGTACGCAGTGGTCCCTGACGTGAGCGTATATTTTCAAGGTTGTTTAGTTCTCGTGTATACGTGTACGCACAAGGCTCTGAGTAAGAAGCCCCATTGGCTAGTCAGGTGAGGGCGCTTTTTTCTGAAAAAGTTGGCACCCATTTGCAAGTGCTTACACAAGCTAATTTTACATTAATAATAGCCCAAATGTGACATGGCCAATTCAAGTCAAAATTTCTTAATTTTGCAATCACTGAGGTTACTACTTTTACATGATTATTGTAGCTTACAAAGTAATTTACTTCTCTACTTTATTTGTTTTCTGTATTGTCAAAGCTAAAAAAGTGAAATTTGAGGGCAAATATGAGTCACTTTTTGTAAAGTTTATGCTTCCGAATTCAACAGCAAAAACTTGAAATAAAACATTTCAAAACAACACTTCCTTCAGAGATCTTAGCCTCTAATGTTGAATTGTAGCTATTCAATATCAGCTAAATACAATGGTGACATTGCCGTTTGAAAAAAAATTACAACTCTCGACGAAAAAGCTCCAACCAAATGTTGTGTTTTTCTTCAATTTTGCTTGGGTGGCTTAATTGGGTGACAAAACTGGCAACATTTAATGCTGTTATTGGTACAGAAATTGATTTTACATTGTTTGAAAAACTTTCAAGTGTCATTTTACATTCTATTTTACATATAAGCTCAATTTAGAGTGAAAAAAATTAAAACAACAAAAAGTTAAAAAAAAATTGAAAATTTAAATCACCCAATTGGGCTCCAAGTCCAAGTGCAATGTTGCCACGCTAGAGGGTAACTTTTTTCTGTCATTTCGAACAACACATTTTTCACTGTAACTTTCTTAATTTTGAACGTTAGATTATGGTTGACCCCTCATTTTAAAGGAAATTTGATGATCTTTTCAATGATTGACATTCCAAATGTATTTAAATGTTTATAAAATTTGATGGACATGCCTACTCTGAGTATGCGTTCACGAATTAAATCCAACAACTACTACTCTGTTTATTATAAATATCAGAACATCGGATCGGTATGTTGAACCTCACTTATTCATTCATTGTCACCTCTTGTAGCCATCATTTTTATTTGGCTCCTGTTATGTAAGGAAGGCTATTTCACTAGACAGAGATGCTTTCCCTCATATATTCCATTCCATTTCAATGTTTGTGTTGCGATCAACCGGCAATCCTCGTCTTCCTGGATTTGTTTTGAGAACGTTTACTTACCGAAAAACTGTCGAAGCGCCTCATTTTCGTTTAAAACATCCATGAATTGATCCACTGGAATATATTCTCAAGCAAAATACACATGTCAACAGTTGTCACTTCTTTCTTTTACTTAAAACACGGCAATATTTAGACATACATGTACACTGAATTACTAGAAAACCCGAACGCCATGTTGAATTATGCTAATCAATTACTAGGGTTATCAATGTATCGATTAATCGACAAAACGTCAATCTTAAGGATAAGCGGGCCGTCAATAAATATTCGTATCAAAATAATGTGCACCAGGGGCTTATTTATGATTTGGGCGTGTAGAAGTCACAGTGGGGACCCCGGGGGTAGGAGGGGGGGGGGCACTCAAATGTATTGTTGCAGGCATAGCGTGACCAAGAAAAAGGTGAATTAAGGTTGGTTTTTTTGTGTACTGAGTACTGATGGGTGAATCAGGTGGCACCAGATCAAAGGCAGCGCAATGACGGGCTGTGCCACGGACCATGGGACTATAAATACAATTAGCCCCATGCACGGACATGTAACTAAAGTGCTCGCGCGTGTAGCGCGCGAACAATTTGGTCAATTCAGCTAAAAATTGTTTAAAACTCTTGAAATTTGCGCAAAACTTGGAAAATTTTGACTGAATATTGATAATAATACATGAAAGTTCGCACGAAGTGCGAAAAAGTTTTTGCTTTTAACATTTAAATTATCAAAAACTAACGGGGAAATCGAAGGTCTCACTAGCGCGCGTACGGCAAGTTTTTTAATGATTTTCAAAACATTTAAAACTGTTGATTTTTTATCTCTACTTCCCGTTTCTATCTTTCTTGTGTCAAGATCCCAGAATGGGCCTTTTCCCCCGACTCAGACTCACCAAACTGGGGGG
>JXSR01S023858.1:112740-126937 GCA_000969725.1 Ophiothrix spiculata | reverse complement strand
AATCTGAATAATCTAAAATTGCATTTTCAACATTTAGAATACCTTGCTTGATAAGTACTATCAGCTGTATTGCACCAATGCAATGTTGTATATTTAACTTGACTTGGAGCTTTACACATTAGTTGCCTACGACAACGCCTCATTTTCATAAAAAACATTATGTAAACGACAAATGTAACCCGTGTACGCTGTCAGTACGTAGTGTGACATGCTTCGAGTTATTGATGTACGAATCACATGAAACGAATTAAACACCTGCACCGTAGCTAAATACGATGCAACTATGTATCTATGTATTTCATTCAATCAATAACTGCCATCCTTCTATATACATTTCATAATAAAAAAGTTGCCGCTAAAGAACATTGGTACTCCAAAAAATCAGTCGTGTCCTTTTAGTTGCTTCAAACTGTAAAATGTAGTCTTGAATGATACAAAATCAACGTGCAATTAAGATTAACGCAACCTAAACATTTTCCTTGAAAAGTCACTATTCATGAAATTTCATGGTGAATCAAAAGTTGCTGTTTTTTACTTCATGTGCTTGATGAATTTTTAAATGTATTGAAAAATTAAGGCTTTCCTGGAGTAAACAGTATTTAACCCTCGTCTATCCAGACTATTTTTCTAACAAGTCTACCCAATGGGGGGGGGCAGCGGGGAAAAACCCGGGGGGGGAGTTGCAAGCCTCCTAAATTTTTAAAACGGACCTCCTATAAAATTGATTTTGCTATAAGCGGCTAGGTATGGTCCTCTTCTATCCAACGATACCAAGATCTTAAAAGTCAGCCAAGGTGTTACGTAATTATGACGTCATAAAGTTCGTCCGGATCGGAAAATCGGGATTGTGGCAAAATAGGCCACCAAAATGTTGCTATAAAACTTCAAAACAACGGATTTTCGTCGGGTGTTTTGCTAATAAAGAAGAGAAATGATAATTCTAACATGCCCTGCGAGTTTCAGCTTCATAGCATGCATATATTTGTTTTAAAATGACGACTTTTCCGGGGCCTCACCAACCACCCTACACCCGAACTTTGACGGCCCACCCTAACCCCACCTCACGTGGTACTACCCTAATGTTTTCATCAACATGATCGCAAAGGATGTAGAAAAGATTACCTACATGTTTGGGGCATTTGGGTAGACGAGGGTTAAATAGTTCCTGCCTCTTTGAACAACAGGGTAAGGGCCTTGTTCACGACAACCTATGATTAAATAAATATCAGGTTATGAAGTGTAAGTGAACAATGTGAAGTTTGTTTTATGTTAATTTATCGATTAAAAACCACACCCCGTCGGCAAAATACAGGATCCGGTATTTGATTAGGTTTACAACTCCATGTGGTGTAGAGGTGTCTTCCACAGCGAATGGCCAACAATTCACATTGATCATGTTGATTCATGATTATCATTAATGTCACGGTAATTATGCTATGGAAGCTTTAAACAGAGAGTCCATGCTTTACATTATTTAACATTATTGGCTTCGCAGACTTACATTAATGATGCATCTAAAATCGAAAATTCTTTCCATTATTCTGTCTATCACACCACGGAGGCGTCCCTTGAATTTAATGCATATGCACTATTGGGATTTGCCTGGCTTTCAGCCGAATGTTATAAATAAATAAAAAACATTTGTATATACATCTGTTTAATGGGAATATTATTTAAAATGATAAGCAATCTTCCTTCTACTGTGTCGTACTCGGTGTTCTCCATAGCAGATGTTCATTCAACCACATGCAAATCCATTTTCTGTATTCTAATTGCTAGAAATTGCAACTTTCGATAAGTCATGAAATTTCATAAAATATGACATTTGAAAGAGAAGGTTAGGTGTTGCTTGAAACTTGATTGCACATAGAATTTGTATCATTCTACCCTTTTCTAGAAAGAGCAATATTCCTTATGGGGAATCATTTATTTTGAAACGTATATTTCCAATATGACATGCTTTTACTTCAATCTTGAAAGTTGTGAGAAATATTTAATTATGACAAAGTTTTTGCATAGCATTTGCTGCATGGAGAATATGGGAATCATTTTATTTAAGTGTCTAGTTCCCCTTTGCAAAAGCATTTGACACAATGGGTACTTGGACTGAATATTTACCCTTATTTGAAACTTCGGTTAAGGCAAAAGGTACAGAAACAGAAACAGGAACGGAACTAAAACCAATGGCTATGGTACCCGTCTCCGTTTCCTTAGCATTTACGCTTGACTCGGCTTTATTGTGTATGTTTGTAGGGGAGTGCCCCACTCCCTTACTCCCTTATACAAACGATCCTGATTTTCCATGTGTACCTTCCAAGTACTTCTTACATACCGGTACCAACCTCTGCCACCCGTGTTGGAACCTCGCGATTACAAATTGGATGCTCTTACCACTGCGCCATGGTACTCCACAGAATACGATGGCTATATCAAATAACAGTCCTAAAACCAGTCCTAGACTAACAGTCCAAGAAGATGACCTGATACATACGGTGCGACCTAATCGTATAGCACACATTTCGACCCTTAACATTTATGTCGTTTGATATCTCACTGAAGGAAAAAATATATAGCAACGTAAGGTAATTGTTATAGCAATATTCAATAAACGTGTCAAATATGATTTCCTTCTCGTAATTGTTAATATTTTCGAATGATAGAGGATGGTAACAGTGTTTCAGAATTACTATTAGACTGGTTGTTATATTAAGGATACTTGTTGATGTGAAAAATGGATCTTTGTATATCTGCTTAATAATATATTACTTCCTTAAGTTCCACCATTTACATTTTTCACCACAGCTCAAGTTATGTGACATTTGCAATAGTCTCACTCTGCTTGATCTATATAGATGATGGTATGCGTTGGCTTGATTTATTTATTGATGTATTTATGTGTTTGTCCTGCCATTACAGGTCACTGTGTGTATTTACAAAAATGACCAATTTTGAAGTAGCTAATTTGAGGATATCATGCAATTTCCCTCGACCTTTGGTCCCGGGAAATAGTATATAATCTCAATATTACTTCTGACAATAGAGGTTATCCGTGTTTTGGATTAGCGGCCATCTTTGCGAGAATGCTATACAATATTCAGACCATTCAGGAGAGCAGCACCAGGAACGTCATGCACATTAGCATATTAACTGCTTCATAATAGCCCGCCAGATTCAGGGTCATTGATTGAATAAAGATTACTAAGGGAATGAACTCTTTTGTTTGCGATCACGCATGATTGAAGTGGATACTCTCTATAGGTTTTACTATTGACCTCTATAGCAATTAATACTGGTATGCTATTAAACTCTTGCCCAGTCAATCTTTGAGGGGGATTGGATGTGGGGTCTATATACTTGTGTGAATTGTGGAATACTAATAAATTACGAAGATAATAATGGAAGATACTTTTATATTTTAGACTATTGATGACATAAATTTTATTGAGAAACTATTGGTTTTAAATTACACTGTTTGCTCTTTTCCAATATTTATACACAGATTATAGTTACTAAAATTTTTGCTTTCTAATATAGGCTTTAATATCAATTAAAAACGTCATTATACTAGTATGAAAGAACAATCTAAACAAAACATACATTTATTTTATGGTTTTATTAGCATTTTTAGCTGATACTGTAATAGGAATTTAACCTTTAAAGTGTCTTCCTTATTAACACAATGACATGCTTTGGCTTGAATTGACAGATGAATCACGTCTCAAATAATTTATAACTCGACCATTTCGAATATTGAACTAGACATATAATCTTTCGCCTCATGGTAATGCACTGATAAAAAATCTTTGGGAATATTGTCGGAGGTGTTGTGCCATATATTCGGATACCTAAAAAAGGCAGAACCGTTACATTATGAAGTGTAACATAAACTTTAAAATATTGGCATTTAACCCTTGTCCTTCGAGGCGGGGGGGGGGGGGGGTTGCAACCCCCACCCCCTATAATCATTTTTTCTCTTTTTTATTAGCAAAAAACACGAATAAAATCCGATGTTTAGAACTTTTATTGCAAAATTTTGATTTTAGTAGCCATCATTGTCAAAATGCAATTTTGCCTGATTTTCCGATCTGTAAGTACTAAGATGTAATAATTGGGTAACGCCTTGGCCGATTTAGATGATCTTGGTATCGTTGGATAGGGGAGGATCATACCTATCTTATAATAGCAAATAAAACCAAGTTCATGTTCTGTATATTCTATACTGCAAGTAATTTATATTGTGTGGCCAATCAACAGAAAATATAGGGCTTACTGATTTTATGATCATTCTTTGGAACTCGCTTCATAAAATCATTGAAAGAGTCCACAACCGCAAAGCATTTTCAAGATGCATTTAAGCAATCCCTCATTTAAACGTACAATTTAAGTTTCAAATAATGTTATTACTTGCACATATCAGCTTGCTCTTCATGTTTTCGATTTTTGAGCATGTCGTTGTTCTGTCTTGTTTTTCTCGTTTTGTATTTTATGATATTATTCCTTTTTGTTTTTCAAAAAAAGGTGTTTTTTCAAGGTGTAGACTAATTACAGGCCTCTTTGGCCTCCCAGTCTACTCCTCAATAGTAGTGTTTTTATTATTTTTAATGTTTTGCTGTGTTATCTGTATTTTGAATGGAAATAAACTTGAATGAATGAATATGAGCGGTTTATATTAGTTATACATTTTACGCCATGACAACCTTTGACGGATCGTAACTTGATTGGGGGAAATCGAGTGAAGTTCACTGAGGTGTCATTCTAATCGTTACAGCATGGTCTTTTAAAACTTTTGAAAAAAGTGAAAATGACAAGAGGCTAAATTTACCGCTGGTTTGGGAAGGACGGTAACATATGATCTCGTTTAAAGGAGGGAATACTACTTATTGTTAAATGTGTAGGTTCCCGTTTCGACATGTGTATAATCTACTTTTAAATGATTTGCCTTGACCTCTTAAAAGTATTTTGTGAGGTTTCACCCTCAGTTTGCTTCTCATTTACTCTTCAGAGGCAGATTAATTATGCAACCATGGGGATGAGGCTGTTATGAAAATACATAAGAAATGTAAATTAGGTATACCAATATTATTAAATTTAACATTTTTTTGCTATATCTCAAAAACTATTTTGAATTTGGAAGTGAAATATCAGAAATATATGGGCTTTTATTTGACATCAAAAATGCAATACTTCTGGTTGAGCCATGGGGATGAGAATGTGATTGGAACCTTTAACATTAATTCTTATGTTTAGTAATTCTCACGGGTCAGTAAGCTTGCCAGCAAAGTGTAAATTGTGGCCCGCTGGGAGACACCAGAATTACGTTGCATCGAGAAAACGATAAAACTTCTTGTCTAAATATGTATAATAAAAATAACATGTTATAAGTAAAATAATACATATACCGTGCGAGTCAAAAAACCTGCAGTAATTAAAAGCCATATTGTACAAACAAAAGTGATTTCGAAAAAATAATATTAATTTCTAAATAGGTCATGAATTAAGCTTTCAAACAGTGAAAAAATGGTGACAATTGATAAAGGCATTGCGAAGATATCCTTATTTGAATAATATGGTCTGAAAACAGCTCTGTCCAAATGAGCAAGCCTCGTCAAACGAGTAAGTACCAAAATTGAATTGAATTTCTTGCCAACACCTCTTAAATAATAACAAAAACCGATTACCTTAATTGCTCCAGTGAAAATCTCCTCTTAATCTATTAATTTACATATAAGAGACAATTAAGGCGGTCTTTTCAAGTGCAAGATAACATGTTTGGAGGTACTGTCTTAGAAGGGAGAGCTTATCAATCAGTCATTGTTAAAAATGCCTCAAGATCAGTTCACAAACGAGCAACGTGCTCTTATCGTGCTTATTGCTGAGGTTTATTACACCAAATCTCATGCAGAAGTGAAACGGAGATTCCGGGTGCATCCCCAATCGCGTGTACCATGTGCATCCGCCATCTCAGAATAGAATTCAGGCGAAATTCAAAAGAACAGGAATAGTCCATATCCTAAATAAAGAGAGATAAGACCGCGAAGAAGCAGGAGACACGTCGACCGCGCTCGTCAGACATTGGCAAGAGATCCAGAAGTGAGCTCGTGAAGAAATCCCCTGCCACATGTGTCCCAGTCCACGTACAACTGAATATTGAATATTCAGGGCCACCAAGGTCAAACGGCCCTTTTCAAGGCACCTAAAAATAAAAGAGAACAAGATAAATTTCATAATTGTGTCCTCGATAAATAAAACATATGCACGACAGTTGGACAGAACTGTTTTTGTGCCTTCCTATTCAAATAAGTGTATCTCTATGACGCCTTTGTCAATTTTCCCCATTCTTTCACCATTCTAAAGTCAAATCTATGATATATTTAGATATATACATTCCATGTTCATGATATCTCTTGTTCTTAAAATATGGATTGCATTTAACTATTGTAGTTTTTTTGACTCACTCGGTATGCTAAACATGATAATGATGTATGTTTTTAACCCAAAATGTGTAGTAAATGCTACATCTTTACAGTATCAAAATTGAAAAACGTTCTTGACAAAAGCTGTTTTAACAGAGAAGAAATGGTAAAATCCCCAGAACTTATCCTGTGGCATAAGCATTTTGTGTTCCAACTTGTATATAACTTGCTTAACGTGAATAATGTTTTCGAAAATCTACCACTTATCAGTCAGCAAAATCCTGAAATTAAACAGCATTTTGTAATAAATCATCTACAAATCGACAATCAGGAAATAATTTAATGGTTTTAATAACAACGCATGTCGCTCGACTGTCATCTCTTTGCACATCAATTTATCATCCGATATTTTATTGAAAGGCTTATAGATAAAAAGCTTTATATTTATCGCTGTGTCAATACAATTTTTAATGTCAACGATTCAGACTCATATATATAGGATTAATTGATTTTTATGTTGATAGTTGTCCAGTGATTATTAAATCCAAAGGTCGGTTTTTATTTCAATTTGTAAAAGCTTATGGTGATTTTTTAGAGTTAATTGGTAAACGGGGAATTCAAGGCTGGCCATTAAATATCGAAATTACCTTTGGAATATTTTTATTCCTCTTTTAAAGGGCAAAGGAAAGAAATTTTCAGTTTACATTAAAATAAAGGTGAGAAATCATGAAATCGAAAACAATGTATGATGATTATCTGGGGTTTTGGAACAGTGATAATTAACATAATTTTGGGTCAAGTCTAGCTGGAGGGACTTTTAGGGCGGTGATTTAGTAATGACATACTGCTGATTAGAATGATGAACTGAATAGAATTCAATTCATTAATATCTATAAAAAAATCAGTATAACACAAATAATGATGTCACAGCTATTGTGTTTTTTTTGTGGCCCTGTTTTGGGAAATGAAATATTCTAAAATAAATCGGGAGTAGGTCTATTAATTCATTTCCTTTGACTTTTAAGACGTTAGATATGATAATATAAAGCTGAAAATAGAATTGTTCGCTGAATAAAAAAGCACCCTTCGAACAGAGTACATTGTAGGGTGGCCCTATAATTTTGCGAGCTCTGCTCTCTTTAGGGTCAGCCCATCATTGCCGTATACTTACATGCTTTGTGTTTGATTTTATATGATGAAATAAATGAAACTGAAACTGAAACTGAAACAGAGAAAAAAACATGTGTGAATAGTCATCTAGTTGCTGTTATTATATATAAGGCAAGTTGACTATCGGTTTTTCTATCGATTACGTTTTCCTCAACATGCATCTTACTTGACAAAGTAGTTGAATAACACTTCTAGTACAAACACGTTTTCAGAATCGGTAACTTTCGTCTTTGATTTTAAGTCATCCTTGGAATAGATTGATTTATTGTTAAAGCAACAAAAAAAGTGTGATGGCTTACCCCGAAAGGGGGGACTTTGAAGATGATATCGTTTCATCTGTTAAAGCATTTTCTAAGCTTAAAAAATGACACCTTACTTGTTGAAATTGATCCAGGAAAACAGATTTTACAACATAAAATCTGCTTGAAATTCTTATTATTTTCTTTTTTTTTGCTGCCTATTTTCACCAGTTTCTCGCAAAGTGTTCTGCCGCAAAGTCCCCATTTAATGGGTGAGTCCTCACATATATCGGTGTAAGATAGTCAATGGTTGATTCAATATTGATCAATTCAATACCGGTAACTAATTTAAAAAAATACTGTCAGACGTTCAAAACGAAAGGCATGACTACATAGTTACAAATCTGCACGTCACTTTTTTTATCTCATGTCGATGTATTGAAACAAATTGAATATAAGGGACGCCACGGCAAAATGATGTACTTATCGGCTCTACATGTTACTCATGGTAGCATATCTGATGTATGCAACAAGTATACATCGGACATACTACAATGAGCTTCATGTAGAAGACGACACCTACATTCCTTTGCTGCGGCGGCCCACAAATAGGGGTTTCCCCGCCAATAAAATAAGCTCACAGCGCATGAATCTCATTGAGTAGACTGACTACAAGGTAGTATTCCCAAAGGTCATGGTCTATGATTTCTGATACGTTTTTCATATCAGCATGTCTCCATAATTTGCCGTTCTTTGCCCAAAGCAATAGAATTTAATCAAAATTTAGTGCTTAATGCAATGCTACAAACTCATCGTTTCAATCATGGTTACCTTGATATTTACATTTACTGGAATAAATATAGTGTTATGATCGCTGATTGGTTCACAGTTCTATTCAGTATTCGAGATAACATTTGTGGAATGGGAATGGATACTTGGTTAGAGTTTTTTTGAGTTCATAAATGCAAACCTTCACTCATTTCATGTTAGATCAGAAAAGGGACGTAACACGAGCAGACATTGAATCGATTCTTCCAAACTCTCGCTGAAAACAGTAAGCAGCTGCAATAATAACTTACGGGATGTTATAACGTTACAGTCGTAGCAAGCCAGAGCAGATGTGTATATCGTATATGACTAGTGACAGACAGAATAAATGTCACCCTCGGCAAGAAAATGAAACTGATTGCGTCATGAACTGTATTTGTGATACAAAGACAAAGGCACGATTGTCGGATTGAAAATAAATATGCATATATTGCACAAATAAAAGCACCCAGACAGCAAAGTTGGCCAGAAGTTGGGCCAATGTTAGCCAACGTTGGGCTACCTAACTTTGCTGTTTGGATAAGAATAAATTCATTTTATTCTGAGTTTCTTTTGACTTTATGAAAAATTATTTTGTTTATATAAAATCAGAATCATACGCATATCATGTAAAAGTAAAAGCACCCAAATAGCAAAGTTGACCCAACGTTGGGCCACATAATTTGGGCTAACTAACATTGTCCCAAATAACAATATATTATCCTCCATTATATTTGTATGGAGAATTGTAAGCGATTGTAATCATTCCCAACAATTACCATGATATCCATAAATTAATTAGGTCTTTTTTAATGTATAAGTCTGTCAACAATAATCTTCCGTCAAATTTCAACGATTATTTTGTTAAAAATGTCTCCATCCATGACTTTTCTGCTCGTTCATATAATTTATTAAGGCCTGTACGCTATAGATATGATTTAGCAAGGAATACCATCCGTACACAAGGTCCTCTTCTGTGGAATGCAATACCTGAGAATATTAGATCCGTTGTTTAAATTAATGTCTTTAAGTATAAGTACAAACATTATTTGATATCTCTCTATCATTAATGTTATATATTTACTATTATCTATATTTTATTGAAATTATGATTTATATTCAAAATACTCTGTTTGTCCGCGTTTATATTTTACTGGAAGTTTATGTAAGGTTGTCTACACTTTACGAGCTTTGCTCCTTGTAGACACCCTACCATCTTGAATCTAATGGGTTTTTTATTGTTTATGTTTTTATGATGGTGAATAAATAATCTTGAATTTTGAATGTCATTGAACTGTGAAGGTCGAAGGTAAAAATGAACAAATGCTTTGAACAAATTTAGTAATGCTGATGGAAATCATTAACCCTCGTCCACCTAAGCTATTTTCTACTACGTCGTCACCTAAGGGAGGGGGGTGAAGTGTGAGAATGATCAAAATCAGACTCAGAAATGTGATATTAGAAACTATTTAATGAATGTTTACACAAAATATTTCCTAGCAATATCTTGAGGTATCTTTTATTGACTGTGTTTATAAGATAATACCTCAAGGATGTTACAGAGAAAGGTAATTTTTTAATTAGTTTGTAAAGCAATGATGAGGGTATTTAAGATTACTAATTTTAGTAGTAATCAATTACGAAAATTACTATGACCTTTGGCGGTTTTTACTGACTATCATGGTCCTTTGTAACTAAATACGCTGTATATATATTATTTGTGTCATTTAATTTTCGTAAGTATAATATTTTGTATTTATTTTTTATTATGTGTGTAGGTAAATACCATTTCTATATCAAACATATCTGCCCTCCGTCCAGGTATTAAAAAATCCTTTTGACTGTGACACATTAGCACTTCTTTGAATGTGACTCTGGTGTATTCGTGATTCAATTTAATGATCTTAGGAATAGCTCAAAATTGTGTGTGTGGTGGGGGGGATGGGGTGGGGGGTTCGGGTGGGGGTGGTGGTGTTGGTGTGGAGGCAGGGGTGATATGCAAACAAAATAGCGCGAAATCATTTCAGAACCCACTCTTTTAGACTTTAACATTTTTAGGACCCCTTTTTTGTGGGAAAATAAGTGTAAACCCCACAAAAGTATAACTCAATTTACAACAATAAAGTTACGTGACTTCTTCACCATTCGCCTTCCTTTCAGACCTCAAAGATAATTGTGCCATGTTTATTTTTTTGGGGTTTTTTTTGCATTAGTACCCCCGGCTTTGCAAATGCTAGTGAATGAGCCCTTCCTGGTTTGGGAAGCACTTTCCACCAGAACCTTAAAAACCTCATTATTATTAATGGTCATACGTCATCTATGCACTACTGTGCGTATCGTGTCGGGGTGCGTTTGTCCCAGTGTTTTGCTGCCCCCTAGGGGGGACTTATATTTGTGTCTAGGTAACCACCCGAGTTCCGCAGGTTCCAAAGGTGACCCTAAGTGAGACCAAAAATTGGCAAAAATTAGTGAAATGATACCTTATCTGAGACCATAAATCTATCATATTTGTTCAAATGGATAGGCAGTTTCTAACAGCATTTACTTTTATGAATGAATGAATGAATGAATGAATGAATAAATGAATTTATTTATTTATTTATTTATTTACTTATTAATTAATTTATTTATTTTTAATATTAATATACCCTTTTTCCCTATTTACATCCTAAAATTAGGCATGTCCATCAAGTTTTAAAAATTGATAAATACATTTGGAATGTCTTTTATTGAAAGATCATCAAATTTCCGTTAAAATGAGGGGTCAACCATAAACTAAAATTCAAAATTAAGAAAATTAGAGCGAAAAATATGTTGTTTGAAATGACAGAAAAAAGTTACTCTCTAGTGTGGCAACACTGTACTGGGACTTTAAGCCCAATGTGGTGATTTAGATTTTCTTTTTTTTTTTTAACTTTTGTTTTTTGAATTTTTGAACTCTAAAGTGAGCTAATACATCAAAACTAGAATGTAAAATGACACTTTTAAGTTTACAAGACAATTTAAAATCAATTTTTTGGCCAATAACATCATAAAATTTTGCCAGTTTTGTCACCCAATTAAGCCACCTAAGCTCTATTGAAGAAAAACACAAAATATGGTTGGAGCTTTATCATCGAGAGTTGTAATTTTTTTCAAATGGCAATGTCACCATTGTTTTAAGATGATATTGAATAGCTACAACCCAACATTAGAGGCTAAGATTACTGAAGGAAGTGTTGGTTTGAAATATTTTATTTCAAGTTTTTGCTGTTGAATTCAAAAGCATAAACTTTACAAAAAAAAATGGCACACATTTGCCCTCAAATTCCTCTTCTTTAACGTTGACAGTACAGCAACTAAATACAGTGGAGAAGTAAATTACTTTCTAAACTACAAATTAATAATCATGTGAAAGTAGTAACCTTATTGATTGCAAAACTAAGAAACTTTGACTTGAATTGGCCATGTCACATTTGGGTTGTTATTAATGTAAAATTAGCTTGTGTAAGCATTTGCAAATGGATGCCAACTTTTTCAGAAAAAAGCGCCCTCACTGCATTAGACAATGAGGATTCTTACGAAAATGGTGATTTTACCGATACTATTTTCACACTGCTTGAAAGTACCCTATTTCTTGAAAATATGCTCAGATGTCTATAATTATACACAATTACATATCTTTATTATTTTGTATTTCTTGTGTATGATGTGATGAAACAAAAAAATGAAATGAAATAAAACGGGCGAAGTTAAGACAATAAATGGCATAATGTTATTTTTTTAACTATAGGTGTGCATACACTGCATTAAGGAAGATGAGTATGAAGAAAGAGAAGTGACCTCAAAGATAATCCGTTCCTTAATTGCAATGCTACTTTTCCACGAAGAGCTAAGCTGATCTTGTTTTATAATCATTTTGTATCATATATTGTTGCATAGTACCCTTGCTAATCATGCTTTCGAAGATGCATACATGAAGAATTATAAGATGGCTCACCCCGGGGAGGCTTTGCAGATGGTATCAATCTTGATTTTATCATTTCAACCGTTATAGCACTTTTTAAGCTTTAAAATGACATAAGCTTTTTATAATTGATCAAGTCATTCAAATTTTACAACAGAAAATCTGTTAGAAATTTTTCTTATTTTTTTCTAATTTTTGCTGTCTATTTTCACCAGTTTCTCGAAATTTTTTCGGCATGAATGATATGTGATCGATGTAGAACGTTTTTTTTAAATAAAAATTGGGGGTCACCGGACTCATTTTTTGCATGATAGTCGTGACATTATTTAGTGTTAATTTTTCACAAAAGATGCGCACAAGTATGTTCTTTCAAATAAAAAAAAAATAAAAATTGGGGGTCACCGACTTAATTTTCCAGAAAAATACTAAAATATGGCAATTTTTAGCTTCAAAACACTACCCAGAGAATATGCGCATGCGTATCACGGCACTTACCAACTCGGAAACTAGGGCGTACTGGTACGTGTGGACGGCGCGTTGACCAGACACCTTAAAAAAAATTGGGATATCATTGGCGTATCGTGTTATGCTGACTTGACTACTGATGAAGAGCGCCCTAACTCTGTACGCCATCCAAATACCAATGTAAAAATAAATTCATAAGTGAGAACTCAACAAGTAAAAAAAAATTCCAGCAAAGAATTGGTGGGATATCTTTGGCGCTCTGAGATAGTGAGGGTCAAAGGTCATTTTTTCCAATCTGGTGCGTTTTCACCGCTCCTTAACTCTGCGCGCCATCAACAGAAAACGATAAAACTACCAACAACTTGTAGAGACAGCTTTCTTTAAAAAAATGAAAAAAGAAACTTGGGGCATCTGCATTTGGTATTTTTTACGAGTTTTTGAAAATTGGCAAGTGTTAGTATTTTAGGGCTGAAATTTGCAGAAATTCAACAGCTTTGCGCAAAAAATATCAAAAATAAGCCTAAGTCTTTGATTTTTTTTTTCATGTACACGAAAAACTTTTTGGACATGATTTGGATAATATAACAAACATATTGAGACAGGTCCGTAATGGAGTGTAATTTTATTTTCAAAAAACTTAGTCTTATTTTTAATATTTTTAGTGCAAAACGTACGTATTATTTTGGTGGTTGTTTTTACCCCAAATTTCAATATTTTTTTCGGCCAAACCGAAAATGACAAGAGCCTTGGGATTCATATATAGTGTTATGGTATGATAGTGTATAATGCATTTTTTTTATAAATTGATCCGATGACCCATGAATCGCCATGTGGTACATTCTTACAGAGACAAACTGTTAGTATATTATCTTTGCAGTATTCAACCAAGCGAATTCGTCAATTGACTCTAACCCTATAGAGGTTGGTTTGTTGCTAGACTTGTTGTTTTTATGCTATGAAGCTTTGCCAATGAATGCTTAAGGGTACGAGGAATCCACATGCTCAGGAAAATGTGAATCCTAACTATTTTTCAATCATGAAAAGATAAATAGTTTTCACCGCCTTTGCGGGGACTCGAATCATGGATTATGGCAGGGGTAAGTCATGCATTACGAAGCGAGAGATCTACCGCTGAGCTATCAAGGCAGCGTTGAGAT
>JXSR01S023858.1:91971-109747 GCA_000969725.1 Ophiothrix spiculata | reverse complement strand
AAATTAAACGTATTTTATTTTTTTAATGTTATGTATGCACATGAAAACAATATTTTCCTCAACGACAGACTTTTCTGCTTTTAAAAAATAACCATGTTACGAAAATGTTTTAAGGCTACGGTTCCTTTTCGCGAGCGACACGGCGGGACATCGTGTTTACTGCAAATTCTTGCCTACTTACACACGTCAGAATATCATAATTGTTAGCCTAAATACGGTTACAGTCTTTAGTTTATACATGAACCTTTGCTAGTGATTTCCTGCCCAGTATCAAGGTCAAAATGACGTCCACAGTCCATAGTCTGAAACAAGTTGACCCCTTTTTCGACGAAACATGACAGTTTCATGATGTTCAGACATTTCAATCGTTTTCAAATTTTGAAATATTTTAGGCTTGATACGTCTTAGTAGATTATAGATATTATTGTATAAATATGTGGCGTTAATTTTGAATGGTAATATAATAAACTCGCGTTGTTTTGCACCCAAAAAGGACGTGATATACGACTCAATTCGTATAATTTACTTGCAATTGAGCATTCCATCGAGGTACAAATTGAAATATGTTAACAAAAGAAAAATACGGCCTTCTAATTTTAATGATTTAGATTTCAGTACACTATCTCAAGGCTGCTCACTTAAATCAGCGGTAATGCTGCGCTTCGTAAAGCATTACTAATCCGCGCCATAAACCATGGTTCGAGTCCCTACAAATGCAGTGATACGACTCAATTCGTATAATTTACTTGCAATTGAGCATTCCATCGAGGTACAAATTGAATTTTGTTAACAAAAGAAAAATACGGCCTTCTAATTTTAATGATTTAGATTTCAGTACACTATCTCAAGGCTGCTCACTTAAATCAGCGGTAATTCCCTCGCTGCGCTTCGTAAAGCATTACTAATCCGCGCCATAAACCATGGTTCGAGTCCCTACAAATGCAGTGAAACTATAAATCTCTTTTCATGATTTAAAAAATAGTTACGATTCACATTTCCTGAGCAAATTGATAGTAATTAACCCTTAATTAAGATATATATTTATATATGTTGTTTATATGTGGTGAAGCCAGATACTACTACGTTGGCCAGATTCATCATCTCCGGCACAATGTCTACCGCATATATTTTTGTACTGAATGATTAAAAATACCACCCACTGTCTAACCAAGTATAAGCGGGGATTCTCTAATAGAAATCATATGAGTGACCTGGTGCTGTCATCTCCTATAGTACAATGCCAGGAGCAATCGGTCTTGGCGATACGTGACTATGTCGCCATTAAGCCCCGGCATAAAGCATTTCCAAATAGCGAAATCACAATGTATTCCAAAAAATGATACAACAATCTTTAGCTCTAAAATATCGGTTTATTCCTAAAGAAAATTATATCTGTTTCCATATCATGTAAGCTTAAAACTCCCTCGTATGTTTTTCTTTAATGGCGAGTTATATCGATGTTGAGTACGTTCATTCAATTTCAAACTTAAATTAATCATTGTGTCACTGTGATGTTCACATTTATCATTGATATGTAAGATATACCCTCCCTGGTTCTCCCGCTGAATTATTGTCGAGTCTTTGATTGTTTACGATGTTATGAAACGGAAAATTAAACCATTCGCATTTTCACTGGTCTCATATAATGTGATGAAATGAGGTCGTTTACATAAATACCTCCATGATGATGATCGCTGAATGCTTGAGGGAGGCGCACAGTGGTCATTTACTTAATAATGATTCTTGCGTAAATGCATACAACATAAAGAATTTAGTCACGTGATATGATTTAAGATATTGAATAAGACTTTCATCACTACGGTAAGATATACAGAGATGACTGTGTTTAGCGCTCGCAAGGTGGTTCTAGGAAAACTGGGTAATAAATTCTATGCACAGGTAAGAGATGTATGCCCATGCTTTAACAATCTCATACCTTAGAGCTTGTTCCGGTACAGTATTTCATTAAAATACTTTTTTTTTTAATCCTGGTATAAAATCAATGCCAAAAATATTTTGCGCATTATTATGGGAAAGATTACACGCATATTTTGCGCATTATTATGGGAAACGTTACAATCTAAGTGCGGATGCGCATTATTATGGGAAACATATTCTAAGTGTGGATAGGATGTGCGCTTGGCCGGCGACTCCTAGTTGAAGCGAAATGATTGTAACGGTGACCTGACGGCAGCGTACTAATAGGCAGCAGCGCTCTGAGAACTTGTTAACAAGTTTAGTAGCGCTAAACAAAAGCTCTCTATTAGTTAGTTACTACTATTGTTTTTTTTTAATTTGGCTGCTATCAATATTTGTTTAAACGTTTACTTAACTGTAACATTGACAATGTATGTATATTTCTTTTGATTACAGCTCGCTAGTCCAAAGGCTGGCCAGTTCAAAGGTTGCTAGTCCGCAGGTTCGCTAGTCCTAAAATGAAATAAGGTTCACCAGTACGACAATTAAAAAAAAAAGGTTCGCCAGTTCGAAAATAAAATTAGGTAAGCTAGTCCGAAAATATGTTGATAAGCAAAATCTTATTTTCGGACGAACGTACTTCTTACATTTTCGGACAAGTGAACAACCATATGTTTGAAAAAACAAATTCAAGAGAAAAGAAACACTGTTGATGGATCAGTAGGTAAGGGATGTGGAGGAAAGTCGTCTTTTTAGCTTCTTAAAAAAACAACGAAACTTTGGTTAATGAAATAATTAGTTCAAACTCACAGAATAAATCGTTTACTTACGTGAGTTTTTGCCATTTACGCACTGGTGTCTGGTTTCCGATCTTGTTTACTACATGACCTGGATGACTTTCGGTCATGAGACAAAATAATGGATTGGTAAACTAATGAAAGATCGTGACGTTCTTTGATTGTTAATTTTAATTCTATGGAGTCTATTTTGTTTTAAATAAGTTTTTACGAGCTTTAATATACATGTGAAATCGTGGCTAATACATTCATCTATAAATTCAAGCAGATACAGACTTGTACATTGTACAAGCAACCTTTAACTTAAAAAAACATGTGGTAGCGACTTTGGGTCAGTGGCGTGGGGGGGGGGGGGGGACACGTGCCCCCTTCCCCCACCCAGTCGGGTGTGACAGTCGGGGTAAAGGTTCCATTCGGATAATTCGAAATTATCAACACTCATATCTAAATGTCCACTTTTTGAGATATTCAAACGTAATATGTCAACAGTTTTTAGCGCCTCGCGCGTTTATCAAGATTCTATTTCCTACAAGTAGTAAATTTGTTTTAAAATTTTGCACGCTTCGCACGATTGTTCATATTATATAAAATTTGCTGTCCGAAATTAGTATGTTTATAGATTTTTTTGCATGCTATGCGCGTATTTATATATATGTTTTCCCGATCAAATCTCCTCAAACACAAACCAAATGTATTTTAGGTAATTCTAATGTAAATAGGTAAATCAAATGTCCATATAATTAAAACAAGACAGATCAATTGTAAAGTTGCCATGAATTAGTATCACAATAGGTAAACCAAATGTCACCTGGGAAATCAAATGTCCACACAAAAGAAATTGTGATGTAATCCTGTAACCAACAGAGCATTACCTCTAGCGCGGGTAAATCAAATATAGCATAGGTAATTCAAATGTCTCATGGTTACAAACATGCCGTTTCAGAGAATTTCTGATGGTGATAAGCAGCGCATATATGATGCTTATACCCAAGGAGAAGTCTACTTGGAAGTGGCCAGGGTTCTTGGCATCAAACGAAACACTGCCTATGCCACAATCCGTCGAATTGACGTAAGAAATGGAGTCATTTCTTTGCCACGCGGTGGTGGAACTTAGAAGAACTTTTTCTTGTGGAGCCATAATTTCATGTCATTTAAAACATTGCATTGCAAGATCACATTTACAATTGTGTGCTTAGTTATCTTTTGGACAACTTGTGAAATGAAAGTTTAAAATAATTATTTTTATATATATTTTAATTTTATTTTTATTCGTGTATGAAGGACATATTTGAGTCAATATTTCATTCATCATGTCTATGGAATGGAAGGTAACATTCTGAATTCTGGACATTGTTTTTAAGTGAAAGTGACATTTCACATTATTTGAAGCTATTATTAAACACATGTGGAAAATGAAATCACTATGTAACATCTGATTTCCCTTTTTGGAAATTTCATGAATCCAGTTGAATATTTATTCACCTATTTGGACATTTGAATTGTCTATGTTGATAAATGGTACATGTATAAGCTAATAAAACACTGAATTAGCTATATGGACATTTGAAATACCTATGTTAATGATTGGTGTCAGAAAGTTGATATTTGATCGGGAAAACCTATAAAACATCCAATCATACCCCTCCCATGGTGTCATTCGGGGGAAACTATAGCTTGTGCCACCCAGTCAAAAATACTGTGCACACCACTGCTTAGGGTGAACTTGTGAATTTAACAAGTGTATCTACTGTATCATATTTGCACCCACTGCATTTCGAAAGGACAGAAATAGTGAAACTTGAACTGAGCTACAGAAACTCCACTACTCACTAAGCAAAACGGCTTTCAACATTGTTCAGACTTAAACAAGGGAATATCAATGACTGAATTTAGAATGTTGGATCTACTGAAGCCGTCTTCAAAACAAATTTTGCAAACTTATAACATACAAAAGAAAAAGCATAGCATAATTTCTTAATGTGAATTTGTTTCACTAGGCTACGGCCGTTCGAAATAAGAGTAGGGGAACCTTCCCCGGCAACCGTGACCGTATGTCAAAAATACGTCATCTACTCTAGGACCAGAGTGCATAGTCACTATACCTTCAAAAGTATATCACCTCTCTAGGACCAGAGAGCTCATCTAGATGCTGAAAAGGCTTTGATGAGAATAAGCGTAGAAGTAGAAGTAGAAGTATTAAAAAGTGATTGCAAAAGGACGACTTTTCACCTTAGAAGAATGAGAATACACTCTTTTAGAGTTATGCGCTACTCTTCATGGGAAAAAAATCCCATTGACTTGAAGATGAAACACTCTTCTCAAAAGAGTAATATGGATGACCCATAGTTTAGGTGAAGAGTCCATTGTAAATATATTATTATGGTATAGGTCAGTCAATCCATCCAATTATAAGAAGGTGCAACGAAAATAAATATACTTGGCAAATTTAAAAACAGAATGCACGTAAAAATCAATATTATTAAGTTTCAATAAAAATGTCAGTTTCCTTTACGCAAATATAATGTTCATTGTAAGTGAATGGAATCTGATATGTTTGCTGGCATCACATTGACTCATCTTTGGTAATTTGTTATTTTGGTTATTGTGATGGAAACAAAATGTATGGTGCACGAGTGAATGTATTGCAGACACTATCATCTTACTAGTAACACTTCTAAAGAGCTCAAGAAAAGACATTTCACCTTACGAATCGACTTTTACTTTCCAAATCATACAATAGTTTAAATATGCAGTTATTCACACAATCTCATTAAACGTATATGCGACTCGTAAACCTGAAAAAGATAATACAGAAGTCCATTTTGAGTCAAGATACAAGGTAATTTGATTATTGTTATGGAAACAACGTGTAGAAATTGTCCTTTTACACATATACATTGGTTATGTTTGGACAAAATCTTCGAATGAACCCAAAATGCAGTTATGTACGCTTTTGGAAGTTATGTTCAAATATTTGAAATACAAATAGCTATAATAAATGGTTCAAGTCACGTAGATTAAAAGGAAGCAAAAGTTTCTTCAGACTAGAAATAAGGCTCATTGTCAATATTCTCTCATGATGTAATCAGTCACTGCGAGAATATGCATACCATTGCGCTTTAAAATAAGTTCAAAGTTGATTGAGTGTATATTTTGAAAAAAAAATACTTAAGTGACAAATACAAATTGGAATTGAAATCAAATATTAATGTAATAGTGCTTTAATATACATCATATATTGAATTGCATTGAATGAATTGGTTTCAGATTGTACATGAAGGAATTGTATTTGAACTAAAAGGAATCGTAAAAATTAGTGTTTGCATTATATGAATGGTGAGTTTGTATAATAATAAACTCTTATTTCCAATGAGTGAGTGTGGCTGTGTTTATTGAAATTTTACTTGCAAATAGATATATTCGATGGTTTTAATCCAGTTATTCAAGATTTGATCTGATCATGTGAATTCAGATCACTACGGAGCAGTGCACATGGTTAAAGCACTTTGTAATATGGTGTTGGTTCAATTAACTTCAAGACCGGTGTAGCGGGAATGTAAGTCCCCCGTTTATTGTCCGGGTTGTACAGAAAAATATAGGCTAACAACTCTCACACAACATTAGTTTCACGCTTTACTCCGTTATGGTCTATGGAAGGCGGACTACCATTTCAGGGGGACTTAGATTCCTTTCACACCGGGTTGAATTCTTTAACACTATTATTCCTCCTAGCCCAGATGACAGAGAGGGGTATACCAAAAAAGTACTAGGATGGCAGCCAAGAGTCGATTAACTTCGAATATATGATAAAGTTGCGTACATATTGGTTTATAAATTTAAATTAATTACAGTAGAATAAAGTGCATCAGTGTCATTGCATTTTAATAGGCGCATTTTTTGTTTCAGAGCGAAAAACCGTCTCGTGCTCATGATGCTTTGTCGGTGCATTGGCACACTTGTGGATATACCTGATCGTGATAAGTTTGACTATAGGAAAATTGACCTACTTTGATCTATTTGAAAGGTCTGTGTCAAGCATAAAATAAGGTACCTTAAGGTCGGCAAAATCGAAATTGACTTTTTGGTCTCATCTGAAAGCTGAGATTTTAAGATTTAAAATGACACCTTGATTTTGGTTATTGGATGTTCGGTTGCGAAGTTACATCCAAATTGGTAAAAGGCATCAGGCTGATTCGGAAAACTATAGTTCTGATAAAATCAATTTAAAAGTTTTTGTACTTTGTAAATCTTGAATGGAGAGAGGATTTTTAGCTTGGTTTTTGATACATATTTCTTATGTTTTGGATGTTGGAACCAGATTAATATGATAGAATACACTTCAATGATAACCTTTCTGATGAAATTAGAAATTCGACCTTGGACGTGATTTTTGACTATGCTTAGCTTCAATGGCCCGTATCTCGTAATTTACTATGCCGGTATTAAGGTACCTTTCGATATGACGATCCACAAATGATAAAATTAATGTTAATCATGTTTTTAAAGGCGGTGCCGTAGCTGTAGATTTACATATTTTAAACTCTCTTGTAGAACATTTTAATTTTAACATATAAAAGATTTGAAATATTTACAAACAGACTTTTAAAAGAGATCTTATAAACAGATTAAAATAATAATATTTACAAGGGGCACTTTCATTTATTCATTTGATTCATTTGTTACAATTACCTAAAACACCATAATATAAAATATTATGGTGTTTTAGGTAATTGTATAAAATAATACTTATTGTCATTCTTATTATCATTACAACATTTAGCCATTTAGATCTTACAACTTTCTAATGCTATTATAGTTCTACCTCAAGGGATCAATTACTTTTTCTTTTTTTGTAAATGTTATTTTTTAATACAGGGTTAGTTGAAGTCCATTAGCTAAAACTACAGACTTCAACAAACGCTGTAGTGTGTTTATTGACAAATCTCAGAATATATACACACGCTACACAAGCGAAGCAGTGAACGCTCTTTTTTTGGGCAGTTGAGACCAGCATTCCGTTTTATAAGTGCACTAATCCCAAGTGACAGGTGATTAATTGTAGCGTGTACAGTCACGGTCAAATAAATTCTTCAAATTGTCCAACATGAAAATAAGAAAAATGAAATAAAAAGAAACAGAGTCTCTTTCAAAGTTAAATCTATTGGCTCAAATTATGTTAACAGATGTATAAGTTGAAAATTTGCAGACGATGTACCGTACTTTCTAATAGCAATAACTATCTGAGCACCGTTGAACAAAATATCTTACGAACAACCTTTATGCATTACACACAGTTTGCATTTATAGTGGATCTTTTCTTGCAGCGATGTACACACGTAATGTACCCTGGTGACCATTTAGGCGGGGAATTTGACCGGGACGTAAATCTATGAAATTTGAGCCCTTTCCCTGTGGTATGGGGCCGGGACTTCGTCGGTGACTCAGATTTGAGGATGCCCCGCCCCCGCCCTACGGGGAAGTCGGTGGAGTGTTAGGCGGGGACTCGTCAAATTGTGATGAACGAGCTCGGGCGCATTCCCCGCTAGCGCCCGGGTACCCGGGGGCCGGAGTTACAAGTGATAGGTGCATTATAGGAACATATGAGCAATGATGATTTTTTTTTCTGAAACTTTGAAGTAGTAGCTTTCTTATATTATAAACAGCATAAATGAGAATGTATCGTGAGTGTCACAATATGCCATCCGAACACAAGCGTATGATGTTCGGCCAAAATTGCAGTATATATCACGAACCGGATGATTGGATGATTAAATCCGCAAGGTTGTCTAGATGTATGTAATAGCTTAAATTTATATCAACAAGATTGATAAAAGTATGAACAAACGAAACATTGTTGAAATTAGTCAATCATTGTAAAATGAATTAAGTATGAACTCAGGTTTCCATTTGGTGCTACCTACTTAATCGATACATGATTAAAAACAATCCATCAGGTTCTTTGCTTGAATGTGTACGTGTTATTGTAATGTATAGCTTGATTAGTTTTAATCTAGTCAATCCATCAATCATGGCCAGCCCGACTACTTTTCTCCAGAATGGTTGCGAAACTAGTCTAGCACCAGTTTTAAGCTAGTCGATCATGCTTGACTATTTCCATTTTTTGAAACCAGTTCAGTTTGGTCGGCTAGTTTTGACTATCTGCTCGACTAGAATAAACTAGTCAAGCATGCTTGACAGGGTAGACGGACTAGTTTAAAACTAGTCAAGCATATGACTAGTTTTAGTTTACTGTGTGTCCATCTCAAATAAGCCGTAAATGCAGCAACTTTATTTTGCGCTACCGGTGAAAATAAATGTCAAGTCGCAATTTGCCCAAATAGATTTTTTGACAGATTCACAATCCTTGTGCTTACTTCAAAAAATTAAATATGTCTGCATATATTGAAGACAAACAACAGAAAATATCTGACTTTCTGATCTTTGATCTCGCTTATCTCAGTTATACATTTTACTCTCTGACAACTTTTGTGAATCATAACTCGACATCTATAAACCGAGTGAAATTCAGTGAGGTGTCATTTTGATCCTTGTAAGTTTATCTTTGCAAATATTAAAAAAGTGAAAATAACAAGAGGGTGTATTTACGACTGTTTTGGGATTGACGGTCACAAATGTTATCATTTGTATATATTTAGTCGATTGAGCTTTGTCAAGTAGGATGCTTGAAGTAAAAGTCAGGGATAGAGTTACACTGAAGGAGAGGAATTTGAACCCCTTCGTCATTATACTCCAAATATTATGTAATGAGCAATAATGATGAGGGTGATTACGACAATGTACATAATAATCATAAGTCATATGTGTTTCAAGAATTATTTTCATACACGACAAGATAGCATTTTTAAAATTGGACTATTTCTGAGAAAACTATTATTACTTTTCATTTGATTTCAGAAATAATGTCATATCTAACTGTATGGACTTGTCCAACAGTGTCATCAGAATTCGTTGTAGACACTTCCCAAGTCAGTCTATATACATATTCATTAAACGTCACATCTGCCAATCTATTGAATTCATTTGAATAGGCCAAAACCGTTTCCACGTTTTCAACAATTCCATTTATTATGAACACACTGGTCGGCATATTGCTTTTGGTCACAACACAGGCAAATTTGTTACACAACTGCTAAGAGGATCCGTTAGTTCTATGCTGTACATTAATTTGTTTCAAAGATTATGGACATTTGTGGAATTTGAAGATGAATTATAACCATCTAAATATATCAAGACTTTCAAATCATGCCTTGTTTTCGATGGGATATTTTGTACAGGTTATTATGGATAGACTAGGGACTGTTCACAATTAATTGTAGGGGGGGGGGCTGATGCAAAAAAATATATATATCGTGGACAAATTTTGGGACTCGCCTCTTTGACCTTAAAACATTTAACTTGAATTTTACCGGAAAATTTTTGGTAATTTTTCAGGGCCCTCTCTTACGAGGGTGAAACATTTTAAGAATCCCCCCTTTTGGCATCAGCCTCCCCCTCCCCTTACAAGTGTTTTTTAACGGTCCCTTGGTGATAAATCATATATGGAATGTAAAATTAGTATGAGATCTGCTAATTAGAAAATGTTTCATCACTAAAATGATCTTGACAACCTGTACAAAATATCCCATTTGAAGCAAAGCATGATTAGAAGGATCTTCTTTGGCATGAAATGTAAACAACGAGAATTAATCTATGGATCCAAATATCTATTCCGTGCTGCATAGTTCAATTTTAAATCAAGCATGTTTACATTTCTCTCAAATAACAGAAATTCGAGACTTACGAGTCTATAATTGATTCTATAGTTATGAAGCGGAAATCAAACGACCAAATTATAGACCGTTGTCCCATTGAGTGTATATAGTAAATAAGCGCTTACTATGGTAACGTACAAGAATACGCTTGAGCTGGAGAGATGAACTTGTCACAGTCTCTTCTGTTTGTGAAATGAGACTTGCGCAAACTGCTTTGGAAAAAACATACGGTGGTTTGTCACAGGACTTTTTTTTACAAAGGAGATAAATATGCCCAGAGATATTTACTTACGTAGGTGTATTAAAACAGATATATCTGTATAGCACCGCAGTAGTAAGTGCGAGGCATTAATTTTATATTCTATTACTGAGTTAATAGGAATTTTAACAGATTTTATCAAATATACCACTTATGGTATTTTTAAGCATAAGGGGGTTAGGGCTGGTTTTAAGTAGTATGAAGAAGTGAAAAGCTATTTTAAAGCTGCATTATTGACATTATCACTTTAAAAATCACTTATCTAAATTAAAATGTTTCGTTCATTTATAATGAAACAGAATTAATCCATTAACGCTAAAACGTTTGGTTCAATATTTAGCATTATAAAAATAACTATGTTCTCTGTAGTTTTGAACGAGGTTTTCAAGCTTTCACCTCAATGATCAATTAGCTATGACATTTCAAACTACTTCTCTGATGTCATTGAATCATTTTACGCAACTTTCAACAGCACTTATTGTAATATTTGTCGTAAAACAATTCAATTAATATACGTCATGGTTATTTCTACCGCATTGCAGATTCGTGTTTTTTCCTTTGTTTTAAATTCAAACCATATACCAAGTGTCCCAAAATGGTAACATTTAGAAAAATGACTGTGTGTAAAAACTATAGTATATGGAAAAACAAAACTTTGCACAAAATATATTACAACTGATTTGTTTATGAAGGAGAACAAAAAAAAAAGTTATGAGACTAGATTTTTTGCATACGGTACCACCTTTTTGACCCAAAAAAGAGACATCGTGGCCCGGGGGGGGGGGGGGTTCACTTACATTGACAAGGTATACGTATAATAGGTGCCTGCCTTTTGGGGTGATTTTTCTAGGATTTTGGTTTATCATTGGGGTGTTTTTTTTATCTCAGATGAAAGCACCCAATTTTCATAAATTAGGTGCTTTTGGGAAAATTTGCAAAAAAAACCCCACCCAATTTGAGTAAAATTTGGTGCTTTCCATTAAAATTGGTATACTGATGGGTTGGTTTTTGTGCAAAAAATGGGTATAGAGTTGGTCAGTTTTTCGGAGTCCGGCAGCCAGAAAAATTTGGGAATAATGAGTTTTTCTTCGTAGTTCCGCACTGTGTGATAACTGCTGAATGTGTAACATGATGTGACAGTGAAATTATTACCTTTTCACATTCAGTTAACATTAATTTCAAGCATAAGGGTCGCGCTTTATGCTACTTGTTTAATATTTTATTGATGAAATAAGCGTTCATTAACTTATCAAGTTTCATATGTTACCGATTTTTACACTTAAGTGTAAACGCTTTCCTCGTAGGGCCTTCACTTTAGTGACAACATGGATATTAAAAAAAAAAACTTATTTAGGAAGCCCCCGACAAAGCTTATAAACGGTAGACTGATATATAAAGCTACGCTAATATACAAGGAAGTCGATTACTTAATAATTCACAAGTTGCATTTATATTTTAAAACATATTCAAAGCTCTAGGGACTGTGTTATGTTTAATTTATGATTTCAAAAGTTAATGTATGCTTATCTTCAATACAGCATATCTCGTCAGGATATTCAGTACAGGTTGAGTCGAAATGTTTAGTACTGGCATGAATGAACCTTAAGTAAACTTTTCTGTTCCATTATAAAATTCAGAAATAACAATAATTCATATTCATTCTTGTTTAAACTAAAGTTATTATCAGAGTATCCATAAAATTTTGAAAATGGAAAAATGTTTCAAAGATTATTAAGACTAGCAAAATACATTACACTTACACAACAGCAACAATAATATATACAGCTACAGCAAACTTGACCTTTTATACCCAAAGAGTGGTGCAAGTTGATATCATAATCTGATCAATATAACAAAATCATTACAATAGGAATACTCAATTTGTAATAAACTGTTGGGATTCACAAAATGTGGAATAAAATCGTAGCAATATGAATAAGGAAATGTAAATCACTAACCACATTTATTGCGTGCACAATTATCAGACTTGGTGAAGGTAAAGATTTAACATGCTGCATATTTGCATTAGCTGTTAAACAGTTTTTTATGTTTATCTCACCTTTCATGTATCAGCGGGATTTCTTTTTTTGAGTAGTCCTCTAAAATCATTTTTCATCTATTTTGGTTAATACAGAGAGTATCATTATTGACACAAAAAATAACTATTGTAAAGATACTTTGTAGTTTTGGTATACTTTTGTCCTTTGTTGAAATCTCCTCATTTTTGGAATAGTCAGTTATTGGATTTTTTTAGGGAGCGCTCCAAACCCGACTACAGCTTTACCTAACAGATACGTATATTTGCTGCTATGTATACCGACTTAGCATATTTTCTTTCAATTGTGCCACAGTGTTGTTTATATTCCTTGTAGATATGTGAGAAATACCCTATTCTTCTGTGAATTATGTCTAGTCATTGGTTGTTACGTTTGCAATTATGCAGTTATGGAACGGAAAATTACACCATCAAATGTTTGGAGTGTTATTACTAGCCCCATTTGATTTTTTTTAAATGAAGTAAGTATATTTTTGTTCCCATAAATACCTCCATCGGTAAATGTTTGAGGAAAGCTCATTCTTTATCAAACATCATCCTTGCATCAATGCGTTTTATATAACATACAATATATAATCACGTGATGTGATTTAAGATATGTAGATAATTAAATTATTTTAATTTATAGATCTTTTGCAATCGTTTAGGCGAAACAAAATCTGAAGCTAACCAATTATATTCTAGAGTCATAGTTTTCAAAACAGTATTCACACATTTTCATGTAAAAGCAATTGTTGATCTTTTTAGAATATGGTATAGACTTTGGTGCGTTAGATATATTCCTTAATATTTCAAATACAACAAATGCATCTGCATCTACATGTATTTTTCTACTACGTCGTCACCGAAGGTGACACCCACCCCCACTGTGAAAATGAAACTTATGTGCCAAAAGTGTGGTTGTTTTATACCATAGTATAGGGTAGGGTCTCCTCTTTCTATTGGTTCCAAAATCATGAAAATCGGTCAAGGCGTTACGTAATTATGACGTTATAAATTACTTTAGGTCTGAAAAATTCGCTATAAAAGTTCTAAATACGAATTTTCATCGGATTTTTTCTAATGAAAAATGGAAATGGTAGTTCCAACATGTTCTGTAGGTTTAAGCTTGTTAGCATGGAGATATTTTTCAAGGACTTTGACGGATTACCCAACAAGCCTTCCTAACATCTGATATCGCGATATTTGTCTGGTACTCACCGCTAAATGTGCTCCTTTGTACTATTTATAAGGAATCACCACGTGTGACGAAAGTCTCTTGAAAGCAGCCCAGCTAAAGAAAAATTTGACATTTTGACGTCACGATATCGATTCAAGTAGTTAACTTTTAAGCTCAACCCACTTTTGATTCACATTTTTTACCGTGAGTTTTCATGGGGTAGAAAGCCCGAGTGAAGCGCTTGTTTTAGAGAATTAACACTTGACTATCTATTATTTCTCCGAATGCTTCAACTTACCTTTTGACTGCTTTCATTTGTGAGTAACAGCTGATTAAGTTTGCATATATACATTATTTCAATATTGAAAAAGTTTTTGCCGTTGAATATCGTAACTGCATCGTCATTTTTTGCATTATTTTATCAATATCATACAGTTTTATAACCTTTCCGGGTTGCTATACTAATCAAGGACTAATTTGATACCAACTGCATTCAAATCAATTGAGTTGATTCTCTAAAATGACGACATTTGGCGAACAGTTTCAACCACGTTTCATTCGCCTTGCGCAATACACGTTTCTTAAAGTATTTAGATTCACCTCGTGTTATTCAGCCGGTAACGTGGTGTAGTGGTAGAATTCTCGCTTATCGCCAAAAGAATCACGGGTTCGCTTCCTGCATGCTGCCACTTGTTTACAATTTGTCTTCTTTTCTTTTCTTTTTATGTAAATTAGATCCAATCATTTTCTTTGACTTGTCACTCTTTATGATACAATTCTCCTTGTTTTTTCATTCTTTCTTTTTTTTTTAAATTAAAATAAGACATGAGCTACTGATAAATGTTCTAATTTAATCAGGTATAGGAGAATACGCTTTCGGACTAGCGAACGTTATTTCATTTTGGGACTAGTTGGCTGTTACCCTAAATTTGTTTTTTGTTTTTTTGGTTTTTTTTAAGTTTTTGTCAAAATCATGTAAAATCAGCAGACTTTATGAGACAAAATCAACAATTTTGAGTCATGTTTTAAAGAAAATTCCGTTGTGCAAATTTTTCAGGTTTCCTCCAAATTTTTCGAATTATTTTAGGGGGGATTTGAAAAAAAAATCACCCGACTGCCCCTACTTCAAATTTTTGCCTGGCCGTAAAGCGAGGTTTATTTTTTTTCCCAACGCCTTATTGGAATTTTTAAACAAAAAAATAAGAAACTTTACAGTCATTTTTTCCAAATATCAACATGATATTTTCAAAAAAGCATCAATAAATTTCTCATGTCAAGCTGTACCTTTCCGTTTTTATTTGCATTTTGATGATTGTTTATTGGCAACTCTCGAATCTGTATTATTTGTGTAAATCTTATCACATAATCAGAAAATATTTTCATACAAATAAAATATTTCCATGGTAAATGTCATTCCTATTTTTTTTCTATTTCTTCTAATGTGCTTGTATATTTTTCTAGAGTTGCCATTACTGTTGCTTAATGTGAATTCACTCTAGTGATTTTCTTAAAAATTAACATACATTTTACAGGGCGGTGAGATTCTTATACTTGCAAAAAAATAATTCAGCTTTTTCTATTGATTTTTTTTTTTATCACCAAGACTCTTAAAAAACCATGTGACACCAAAATACCACAGCATTACTACATGATAGGCCTGATACAAGTTGATTATTGATTATTCATGTTTTAGTGAGTAACAACCACAAATATTGATCTTTTTTCAACTTAATATTTGCAAAGGTCAAGTGTCAAAATAAAATATGTTTGCAGTTATTTGGTTGACTGGCTTCAAGAAGTGGCTTTTTGATTGGTTGAAAGAAAGTCGGTGATTTGTGCAGTGACTCATCATTAATTGACAGTTTGGTTGTTTATATATCCCTTGTGTAAGGCTTGTGACCCTACCCACACATAAAAACAATTACTTAGATTCCCGGGGTCACTTTGTTTTGCGTTTGGGGCGACGATCCGTTAGGGTGTGCCCCTGAGGTGGACGAGGGTTAAACATTTCGGGCGGGAAAGTAGTTTTTATAAGGGGGGGGGGGCCTAATGCACTAAACGGAAGTGCGGGTACCTTATGCAGTTAAAGTGTTAAAACTGATTGTAGCGAGTCCGAAAAGCGAGCCCTGATGCAATACGGTAGAACAGGCATTTGAATCATTGTTCATTGAAGCATTGCTGGCTTCTTCTGCCAAGATTTGTCCTTAAGTTTTAAAGATAAATGTACGTAAGTTGATATCATTTTTCGCAATATTAAATGTGCTCTATATTGGTCGGTATGTAATCTAAGAGCCTTTCGTAGTACATAAAAATCATGTATTTCACCATTGTATTTATTAATTTTAAAGATATAATTTCATATTTTACCAGTCTGAGTTTGTATGTGCTGGCTCGCAGATTCAATAAACAAAAGATCTATAAGCTTCTAAAACAATAACGATAGGAGTCTGATATCCACTTTTGCATTTGCTTTTACCATTTTCATATAATAAAACTTTTCTCGTGGGCGAATTGGGAAATAGACTTCGCCTAATGTGGTCAATTAGAAGGTAGCGTCCGACAGACTGAAGCATCGGCATCCATTGTGTCCAGCGGGAGAGATTGCATGTTTATCATTTGTAAGAATACACAGCTAAGATAACAATATTTAACACAGTGCTGTTTCATTTTTGAATTGCCATAACTACGTCATTTAATTTATACCTAGTCGCAACTGATCACTTTTTTCTTGTGCAAGTTTAACGATTTTTAAATACAGACTTTAACTAGTCCAGTAGAGTTTTTCATGCAATGCAGAATGTTCCATCTCAGAATATCTGAACATGCTACTCAAGTGAGGCGGTGAATGCTCTTATTATTGACAGGTGAGCTGAGCATTCCGTTTAATAAGTGTACTTATCCCAAGTCGACAAGTGGTCGATAGTAACGAGTGCAGTCAAATAAAGTTTTCAAACTATTTGTCAAATACGAAAACTAAGTAAAATTGAATAAAAAAAACATATTGTTTACATATTTGTCTTAAATGCTGTTTGTTTTTATTATTAGTCATCGTCAAAGTGTCGTCTCTTAAAATAAGAGATATAAACAGAATTGCAACCATACCATTGTAAGTTATTTATTGACATGTTTTCCAACACGTCTTTCAAAGATTATAAATAGCTAATTTGTCGCGGATCGGTGATGAGAAATCACAAGAGTTCGTATCACATCACAATTGAAGTTGATAAGAATATAGAAAATACTTATATTATGCCAATGGAAATATAGCAAATACTTAGAACAAAGTAAAATCTACATTTCTTTTATAACATCTTAAAAATTGAGCTTTTTTAAGAAAAATGTTTATTAAGGTAGACAATTGTCTACCTTTTATCCGGACAAAGCTAGACAATTGTCTACCGGAATAGACTTTCTGAATTATTTTCTTTGAAAAAAAAATCATTTTTGAAGATTTTATAAAAGCAATTTAGATGTTACTATGTTTTAAATGATTTGTCATGTTTCCGGTTTTTTTTTCTTCGATCGAAAAGTTGTATCTGAACAATCTACATCTCGTGTCAGTGTACTTTAAAATCGCAACTGGCGTACCTTTGAACGAAATCTCTTTGGAAAAACCTTTACGCATTTTATTAGATGCATACGGTATAGTGGATTTTTAAATCGATTTCTTACACACTTACGCACTTAATGTACCTTGTAAAATGTAATATAAAATTCTCCCTGTATAATCTTTGTATTCTAGATGTAGTATTTTGTGCAGTTGTTTTTCTAATAAAGGAATTAACTAAGGATCGGGCATTCCAATAATGCATCGAT
>JXSR01S023857.1:14185-33918 GCA_000969725.1 Ophiothrix spiculata | reverse complement strand
ATTTCAGATCAATCAGCTATTGACTCTATTATAACTACTGTGACTGGAGCTTTACAATATTCACCAATGTTTCTCCACACCTTGAGTACAAGTTTTACAGATAATTGCCCCTTGTCTAATGAAATATGTGCCTTTATGGAATCTCAGAACTTGCTTCGTAAACCATGTGTGCATCATCGATCTGCCCCCAATGTCCAAAAGCCTCGGAGGAAAAGATGGCGTCATCGTGGAAAAGGAAGTGGAAAAAAGCATAAAAACTTACGTATCACCCCTAACCCTGTTTATAGACACTCATCAGATTTTTTCCTCTTTACAAAGTCAAGTATTTGGAGGAAAAAACATGTGGATACTTGCAGTGGTGAAGAAGACAATATATAGTTTAACTCATTCATTAATTGTTTTTTTTAACATACGGCTGACATCGTGTGAATCATTGATTTCATGTACTTCGTGATCAAAAGGTATTTTTGAATAACGGTATTTGATTAATTTTAAGGTTATTATGACAAATATAAATACAGAAAAACCTAGTATAAACGGGCCTTCAGTGATAAAACTTTTTACGTGTGTTTTCCTATACCACAAAATGCTATCTTTTCAAGTATTCGCTACCTGTCAAGTGAATGTCAAATCAAAAAAAATTATGGGGTCACCGACTGTTTTCAAAAGATAGCTAGAGATGAAATTACATGGGGTAAAATCTAAAAAACATTTTTCATCGCCGGAAATGTCGAAATTTGGTTTTATAACATCAAACAGATAAAATAAGTTAATTACGTTAATTAACCTAACGCTCGAGTTTTCAAGTTATCGTCAATTAAAGGAAAGTGACGTCATTATATATGACGTCATAGCGCGCTTAGATGATCGGTGACTCCTTTTTTATTGCTGAATTTTGAAGTTTAGACTGTTATCTATTAACTGACAAAAATAAACAAAATCTACAGGTAGGAACTTATCACCGTGATCGTCCTTAAAACTAAAAAACACTCAAATTTGACACAAATCCTTGCAAAATTTAGCTGTTAGCTTAAAACAATTTGCAACATATACAGAAACGTATACGCATTTTGACTTTGAAATAAATATCAAAACAAGTCATGATGTAAAGCAATATTGAACATTTCATAAATATTTCAGTCTCACGCACGGCACTTAAACTACTTTAAAATTGGCCATTGTGACTCCCAAGGGGAGGCACGCAGACAACATTAAAAATAAACTTCACCTGGAAGATATGGAACAACCTCATAAACGCTTCTTTTGCAGTAAACCCTAGTTCTACGAAGGGGGGGTTGCAACAACCCCCCTACCGAATTTTTTTCTGTCGCTAAAAATTCATCTCGCGCACCGCAAGGTGACTTGGTGTACCTCTAAGTTTATCCTTTGTGCCTATTCTAGTGAAAAAATTTCGACTCTACAACCTTCAGGGGGGGGGGTACAGTGTCCGTTCAAAGTTCGGATGTCAGGGGGTTTGGTGTAACTCCATGATTTTAAAAATGTACTTTTTAGTCATTTTCATAGCAGTTATCCATTTCAAACTTGGTATTTAGGTAAAACTAGTCATTTCCTATAATATTTAGCAAAAAACCGCATGAAAATCGGATATTCCTGCGATTTTTTAGAAAATTTTGATTTTTGCCTATATTTTCCGTACAAATGCCGATTTTCAACATTTTGGTAATTATGACGTCAGAGTGACGTCATACATTTATGGATGACCTTGAATTTGGTATCAATGGAAAGAAGGTACTGATACCTATCCACTGGTACCATATACGGGGGTCTGGGGGACTCGCTATAAAAATTGAGGGGGGGGGTTGTTGCAACCCCCCCTCCGTATAATATGTTTGTGAAAATCGCTCCGTATAACTAGGGTTAATGTAAGCACGGATAAACATGTCTGAAGCAATTTTCTAGGCGTGACTTTGATCTGCATCTCATATCATGTTAAGTTGGTTATTGGAGTTGTAGATTTGTGTTGTCTGTGACATATAGAATGAAAGCCCAGTCAAATTGGTGTATTGTAATAGGCAGTGAAACAGAAATTGTAGAATACCATATTTACAGTAGATAGCTCATTGATTATATGTGCCAATCTCTTGGATTTTATTGTTAAAAGTAGATAGGTCAGGGTTGCTATACGCTGATGAAATAGCTTGCTATCAGCAGTAGGTAAAGATTAAGATGTGTAAATGATACATATTAATAATCAAGTCGAAAAAATGTGATGCATGACTGAATGCGTCATATTTTGGCTATTTTAATGTGTTATTTCTATATATGCTTTTCATCAGTTCTAACAATGTCTTAAATAAAAAAAGTTTGGTCATTTGTGTGACTAAAGTAACAACTTATTTCAACAACCTCTTAGCATATCCCCTTTATCTTCCTCCTTTACCCTGTTTACTTTTATTCAACAAGCTTTTCTAGCTAACCTTTTATTTCAAATGAAATATCAAGATAACCATACCTTTCAAAAAATAAACAAAAATTAGATCATTATGATGGATGTGGATTTAACAAAGTTGAACTTTTTATGCCAGAAAGAATTTTGTACTCATTGTATTGTACTCTTCACTCTTAGAAGGTCGTGATCAAATATACGAGTAGTTTTTGTAGGGGAATGTATACAATGGTGTAACATATATAAATACGTTGATATCATCACACAGTCCGGCGTGGTCGAGTGGATAGAGCGAAGGTCTCGTAATTACCAGCAGGTATGAGTGCGGCGTGGGTTCAAACCCTGCTAGCGTCACTTCAGTGTGATGTTTTTTGCAGGTCTTTTTTATAAGAAATATTTGATCCTTTTTCGGATCAAAAATTTTGATCCTTTTTTTGGGATCACTTTGATCCTTAAAGGATAAGCTCATACCTAAAAAGGATCAAAATTGATGCTTTTTGTCTCATATTTGATACTTTCTTTCTAAGAGTGTTGTTTTACCATATGTTAACTCTGGAATTGTTTGGGAAGGTGCTTGTAAAACCAGGCGGCTGAGGACACAATTTACTTGTTTTAGGCTGAGTGATTTCTAAACGCAAACTTAGGGATACATTTTACGTGTATCGCAATTGGCAGAGCCACGAACTGTGTTTAACAAATATTTAAAATTAAACATATTATTATATTACTCTAAATCCGTTGGGGTTCACGTATGGGATATTATGACAAATATGGGAGATTATGACAAATCCCAACGGCTACATGTACGCCAGAGGCGCCGGGTTTGCAAACCTAGTTTGCTCTTATTTTTTTCTTCAAACACTTTCTAAATATCCCATATATTTTTAAAATAATAAATTTACCTATATAACAGTAATTAACAGAATTTCAATCAATTTGTGTATTTATTTCTTGCACAATATACAATTGGTAAAGGATTTAAAATTCAAACTCGGATTTTAGCCGACTGGTTAGGTCAATGGTAAGATTCTCGACAGTGGCCCAAGAAACCCTGGTTCGATTCCAGCCATACACATTTTTTTCTTCTTTCCTTTTCTTTTTATTTCAATTAGATCCAATCATTTTCTTTGACTTGTCACTCTTTATGAAAAAATCTCCTTTTTTTCATTCTTTTTTTTTTAAATTGCTAATTTACGAAAATATAAGATGCAACCGGGGGATCGACCACGATACCATCCGACAACCCAATAAAAATTGCCACGGCCAACCTCCTCTGTGTAAAACCAACTTGGATAAAATACTCCAAACTCCAAATATGGGCAGTTCGAAGCATCTCCAATAGTCATTATCGAAGTCACTCTGAACCACTTTTCCTCAAATATGAAATTTAGAATGTATTCGACTCATATAAACCAGAAACTAATATATTCATGTTCAAATATTTAATTGGAGTATTGCCCTAGACATTTGATTTATTTAAAAAGAGGTCAGGTATTCAGGACTACCATACAAGACGGACTAACGATTTAACTGCTGGTCTACTTCTATGGAACTCGCTTGGTGAGGATTTTAAAAATGCAAAATCAGTTAACATTTTTGAAATCAGTTGAAACCCTTTTTTTATTTCAGCGTATAATGGTATATTCTTATCACATTTCTTGAATTAATTATTGTATCTGTCTTGTTGGTATCCTGAAATCCTACTCTTAGTAACTTTTTTAATTATTCTTTCAAAGGGAATGGTAATGTTCTGGTCTTATTGACCTTTTAACCATTTCCTCATTTTTTCATGGTATACGGTAATAGAGAAAACTCCATTTATTCAATAAAAAGACCGTGAGGTGTTTATATAATTATATTCGAAAGAAATTTTGTTCAGATAGGGAAGACGTCACAACATCCCGCAATTCGTTGCAGAAAACTGGAGTTCAAACCCGCAATGTGTTCAGGATTTCAAGTCTTTGAATTACGGTTCATAGTGTATTTAATTCATTGAAGACGAATACAAGTGAAGAAGATATTTTCTGTTAGATCAATATACATGTACTCGTCACAAGTTGATCCAGATATAAAGTAAAGATAACGGGGATGGATGATCAAGTTTTTGATCATTTTCTCGACGATAAAATTGTCAAAATTTGAGACCTTGTTTCCATGTCTCCGTAAAATAAGGTTATAATATGTTAGATACGGTAAAGGGTTGGGGTTTTGTTTAGTGTTAATAATAGGTACATAAATTTTGAGCGATATGGGTTTGGTTGAATTGTAGGGACAGGTTACCGAAATTTAACAAGTCAATGAAAAGTCGCCCTGAAAGCGGGATTCATCTCTTTCATCGATCAAGTCTGATTGCGCAACTCGTATACGAAATAATTGTTGCAGACTCTACTATAATAATATTGCTGAGCATGAGAGGATCATCAACCGTACAACCTTTAATATAAATTATCTTATTTTGTCTCTCTTTTATCGAATCATTCAAAAATCTAAAAAAAGTGGTGCATTCCAAAGATAAAAAGATGTAGTGCCTACGGAATCTAATTCAGTGAATTGATTAAGCGCTGAGATAAAGTTATTAGGGAAATAAACAGTAAGCAACTTAGCCAAAAGCGATATGTTGAAATTAATGTGCATGCTTCTATTGTATCTGTAACATTCTAAAAATCCATATAACTGTATAAATGTCACTCATCTTTTACAAATGTTTACAAAAATTGGTTTGGTTCAGTCCTGCTTTGTGCAAACTTCCAGGGAATATAGATCTATCTTTATGTCAATATAGAGCAGATTGTTGATAACTTTTGATTTTGATGTCGTAATATCAAGTTCTAGATGAATAATTATGCATGCTGCATGATATTTTACTACTAACTTCAGGGCTTATATATGACAGACAATGCAGCTGCTTATCGCTCAATATTTCTATTTGAAAACCTTTTTTGATATAAAATTTAGTTAGTTCCTTAGATTTCCACATTGATATAGAGATGTGACAGTGTGATCTTCTTCTTCAATCTTATAAAATAAATCAAAATTGGTTTTGAACACATATTTGAATGCAAACCAGTGTCTTAATAAAAGATAGTCAAAAATGTATGTGTCCGAAACTCAAATTCTAAAATACAAACAGCGCCGTAGAACAGATTTTCTTTAATATCAATTAGAAGTAATAGAAAATAATTTGTATAAACTTGTTTCGACTTTACAAGTCTATTCAAAACCCCTTACAAATAGAAATGATTTAAGAAAAGTGCGAAAGGAATTCTGATCAAATGTATTGATTCAGTGCTGAGGTAAAGTCTGCAGGGGAATAATATACAAGGGAGGCCTACAAGGTGGTATATGATGTTATTTTTAATAACTTAGCCTCAAGCGATATTTTGAGATTGATGTACATGCTTCTACGATATCTAAATATTTTAAAATAATCCATATTTGTTAATTTTACTTGTATTTTAACAATTGTTACCAAAACAGATTGGTTCATATATTTGAAAAACCTCAGAGGATTGAACTACCTTAATGTCAATTAATTAAAACAGTGAAATATAATCAGTTATTATACAGTACCTATTCTGATCAGTCCCTTCAAAGTTAAAGTATAATATAGTGTTCATTATGTGAGATAGTTTGTTTCAATTAACATCATATAAGTCGGAGCTGTGACATTATTGCTTTAAGTGGAGTTTCTATAATGCCATACTTTTGTATTTATGCATACAGACTGTTTGATGGTGTTATATTGAACATGAAGTCATAAATAAGAAATACAAAAATACTGGGGTTATTATGTTTATTCAATATTTAGGAGCAAATAAGTTAGAAAGTGCACCGAAAACTGTAGAACTTTTTGATTTTAAAAAAAATACACATAATTCTTTAAAAAAAGTATCCACTTTGGTTTGTTTGGCTCAGTTTTATTATTTGTTATACTAGTAATTTTAATAACATTTATCAAATGAGCTAGAATCACTACTTTTTCTGAACATTTCGATCATACCTTACTTTTTGTAGCAGCATCATTAATGATGAAATGGTGCTAAATAGAATGCTAGGGGTCAATTTTTTATAAATCAATTCAAATCAAAAGTCATTTCTATCCTTGCAAACAATTTGTATCATAAAAATATTCTATAACGCTCGTAGCTCAACTGATATGCATCCTTAAAAAGATATTTTTCGAGATGTGTTAAAAATTGTTCTTGGGGCAGTTTTTTATATTTGCCTTGGAGTCTGATATACTATTCGGGGCCATAGAGAAAGCACGGTCACAAATGTAACATACTTTGCTCTTGGATCAAATAAACATGTACCGTCTGAGCAAGATGACCTGAACTTCCTTTGAGAATTTCTTGCGGGATTGGGAGCCCGTGAAGATCATTAATGACTTCGTATGTAATTGAGTCAAACTTGCGTTTTCTTTTCTGTAGATAAGTATGTAGATAAGTATACATTCTTTGAATGTTCTGTAGCTTGTTTCTTGCTAATTCCAACCAGTAAATAGCTGGCCTATTCTTTTACATGTTAAACAAAGATCAAATATGGCCATTTCTCGGCCATATTAATGAATAGCTCCTGTTCTCACCTTATTTGTCTTCAAGATTATGACCTAATTTTGCATTTAAGGTGAATTTTGATTCGGGTTTATCGGCTTGATTTCGCAAAAGCCCGTTTCAAAGTGGCGTCTGCTACTCTAGCCAAAATTGCAGAGTATTTCTAGTTTGCGTGTGTGGAGGCCAGCAAAGAAAAAAGGTCAAAAGTCAGCCAAACCATGGACTATGGGCATTGTATATGGTCAGATACTTGGGAAAGATTTAGGACAACATATTTAAATAAAAAACAATGACCAATCTAGGGTCTAATTAAAATTTTCCCACTCGTTTTTAGGAACTACGACAGTGGTTGGTTTCCAGAAAGCGCTAATTATAAAACACTTAGCAGAGGGCGACATTTATTTTGTGAAGTGAATCCAGTCAACACGTGATGTCAACAGAAAATGAATAGCCGTCTTAGTAACCTCTTAACACTTAAGTGCATAAGGGGGGTCCATATGGACCCTGGATTTTGATTTTCGCGCGAAGCGCGAAAACGCAAAGTCACCTAATAAAGCTGTTTTATGTAATAGTCACGGTAGGGGTTACGCATGTTTTGGTGAAAAAAAAAATCAAATCGGTCGTGTAGTTTATGAGATAATTAGCGTAAACTGGTAAAATGATGGCGCTGTTCGAATTTTGTTTTGTCCCTAAAACCAAAACGAAACAACTTTTTCAAATTTTTATTTCAGCAATGTATTTGTAATTATAATCTTAAATTATGAGCCAAATTTCAATGAAAAATTATTTGGGAAATTAGATTGCCATTTTTGGGGGGAAATTTTTCAGAAAAAATGAAAATTTGACACGAATTAGCTTTCTGGCCGCCATTTTGAAACGGAGTGACAGATTTTGTTTTTTTTTTGTTTCATATGAATTTAATTGAGTTTGTGTATCACTGTGTACAGTTTTAAAGATAAATAATGTGGAGAACATTGTTTTTAAAGCGTTCAAAATCCAGGGTCCATATGGACCCCCCCCCCCCTTGTGCACTAACGGGATTCTAAAACACCTTTATGCACTTAAGTGTTAGGTAAGTAGTCTCTTGACATGCTTAGAAATTATGTTGCCAATTGCAAGCATGTAAACAGGAAACAGTTCTCGACCAATACATGGTCCTTGTGGGACTCCATAACAGAGGTCTTGTGACGATTATAATTGACCATCAATATGAGCCTGTTGAACCTTTAATGTCTTTCGGCTAAATGAGATTATCTATGTACGCATATTTTTGGCTTCAATCGTTACCTTTTTACAGTTGAATAAAACAGGCATATAAAAGGATATGGTTTAAACATGGGCTTTGGTAATGGTAATTGACAATATTCTCAAGAAAAAAAAAACTTTCAATAACCTTTAAAGTATGTATATAATAAAATTTCGGAAATAATGGAAAGTAAAATAGGGTTAAATATTGATATGTTTTCAAAAAGAAACATACACTATAGTTGTTAAGGCGTTGGATTACAATTAGGCCATAACTTTGTGCGGCCGGCTGCAACCTGACCACAACCTTAATTTTCCAAAATTGCGTAGGTCTGATTGTTCACCTGAACATTATTTTTAAATATTCGTTAGATGCTGTTAAATAATTTAGAGGAGTAAAGTCAAGCCTACGGTCACCATCTTCAAAAATTGAGGCTGTGACCAGGTTGCTGCCAGCCACACAAACTTGTTGCCTGATTGTGCTCCAGCCCGTAAGATTCATTTGAATGACTATGGGTAAATTACACAAGTTGAAGCTGAAAAAACCTTGACCTTCTAGCATAAAATTGTTGATGTTATGGCAACAAAATGTTCAGGAATGTACATTTGCATATGATATTTTTTTTCAAATCCTGATATATAGAAGAATAAAAAGATCAATATGCCAAACTTAATTCTTACTTTTGTTATTTTTGAATTTGTATGTTGTTTACATTTGTCATAAAAGTAAATCATTAATAGAGTAAAAACTTCCCAATCGTTTGGTAGTGAAGATCGTTTATGACTTCAGATGTAAGTGGGTCAAACTTGCCTCTTCTGTAAATACGCTGCACAGACGTTCTTTTAATGTGCTGTGGTTTGTTGAGTAATTTCTTGCTAATACCAACCTGCAGACCATTACAATAGTCAACATGTGATGTCACCAAAGAATGAATCGCTGTCTTAGTAGCCTCTTATGTAAGTAGTCTAAGGTGTCTACCAATGTTGACCAGATGGAAGTTCGATGCTTTGGTTACTCTAGCAACTTGAGTAGCCATTGACATACAAATGTTGAAAAAAAAACACTAAGATGAAACTATTTATGGAAAACAATAAGATATTTATTAAGTTCAGACTTTAAGGTAACATCAACACCAGCAATATTGATAGGGGAAACATTTATCTTATGCACGGAAATTGGGTAATACAATTTCCGTTTTCTCTTCATTTAACGTGAGAAAATCAGCAATCGCTTACATGTGAACTACACCATTTCACTCTTGAGTTTTTAGGAAGATGGGAAGGTAAATTAAAGTATCATCCGCGTACATCTGAAGTAAAACTGTTGCATTCCATGCTTACGAATTATGTTGCCAAGACTAGTGGAAACATATAAACAAGAAACAGTTATCGACCAATACATGATCATTGTGGAACTGAAGTGGGAAAAATATAGAGGTAATGTCAGCTTAGAATAAAGAATCAGGTAGTTTCAGTAGGAGAAATTAATTTTCATTAAGTACCTGTTTTAATTAATGTGTTTGCTGCATATATTGAACATGTTTTTGTTTTGTTTTTCAATATAAAGGTACAGGCCTTTGTCTGCATGTAATATAATATTTGTATCATTTATATTCGATTGGACGGACATTTTTAATTTCAAATATGATAATTGTGTTTCTCCGACTTGTGTTGAATTCTCGGGAAATTCTTGAAATTTTTGGAAATCTGAAACAAAGGTAACAAATTAAACCCTACCAATATTTTTAAACGATTAAATGTCACTTTCGTCTGCGTCACGAGCTTTAATCAAACATCTCTGAGCATCTTGAACTAATAGCCATTAGCTAGACTCAGGCATTGATGTCCATAAATACAAAAGTGCGCACCTCACATATCCTTATGAATACATTGCTAGATACGATATTCATTTAGACTTAAGCAACATTGGCTTAACAGCCGTTGCAAATAACAGCTTTATATATTTGAACACCATTGACCGGCTTTATCTGGGTGACAATGCTATTGAGGTACTGTATAAAGGTACATTTAATGGTCTGTATCAAATGAGATCGCTAGGCCTTGATAACAATCACATTAGGTCATTGCCAGGAGGCTTATTTAATGATTTAGGCAACCTAGGTTGGCTGGATCTAAATGACAATGCTATTGAGGTACTTTCTCATGGAATATTTAATGGTCTGTATCAAATGAGATCGCTACGCCTTGATAACAATCACATTAGGTCATTGCCAGGAGGCTTATTTAATGATTTAGGCAACCTAAGTTGGTTGTATCTAGGTGACAATGCTATTGAGGTACTTTCTCATGGAATATTTAATGGTCTGTATCATATGATAACGCTATTTCTTGGTAATAATCAGATTAGGTCATTGCCAGTGGATTTACTCAACGATTGCGTGGAACTGCGAATTCTTGATCTGAGGGACAATGCTTTTGAGGTACTGTCTCGAGGGGTATTGGATGGTCTGCATCAACTTAAATATCTAAATCTTTGTAACAATAACATTAAATCATTGTCAGGGGGGTTGTTCAACGATCAAGGCAAACTGGATGAACTTGATCTGGGTTCAAATGCAATCGAGGTACTGTCTCAAGGTGCATTTGATGGTCTGTATCGACTTGAATTGCTACATCTTGATAAAAATCACATTAAGTCATTGCCAAATGGGTTATTCGTTAGCTTAAAACATGTGTCTTCCTTGGACATTTCAAACAATCAGCTCAAATCCCCCTCATTTCACCTTTTAGGTCATTTATTCAACCTTGAGTTTTTAGATGTTTCTCAAAATGACCTGATAAAAATACCTAAACTCGGTCACATGACCAACCTAAAATCTTTAAAACTGAGAGGTAATCCGTTGACTGATGTCACCAGGGACCATTTTGACGGGCTTACTGTAGGAGCAAAGGTTTATGTAGATCAACCAGTTATTTGCACTTGTTTTCTTAACAATTCTGAGTACTGTTATCCTTCACAAGCACCATCTCCTTACATGACGTGTGATAATTTACTGTCCACAACAGCTCTAAGTACATTCACGTGGATTCTTGGTGTATGTGCTACACTAAGCAACGTGTTTGTGCTGGTGTGGAGATTTATACAAAAGGGAAAAGAAAACAGAGTGCAAACTATGCTACTAAGTAACCTTGCAGTTTCTGACCTATTAATGGGATTCTACATGATCATCATTGCTTCGGCTGATGCGTACTATGGAGAATATTTCCCGATCAACGCTGAATCTTGGCGACTAGGAGACATTTGCAAAATTGCCAACATGCTGGCTCTAATATCCAGCGAGGCTTCTGTCTTCTTTGTCACCCTGATAAGCATTGATCGTTTTATCAATATTAGGTTTCCCTATACCATCCGTAAGTTAGGCACCAAGTCAACAAGGTGGACCTCCTTTTTCATATGGTGTTTATCCTTCTCCCTTGCCTTTGTAACGACAATAATGGCCGGCAAAAACCAAAACCTGTATGACATTTCCCATGTATGCATCGGTCTACCACTTGCGCAGGTAGTGAGCTTTAATACAGAGACAGTTGGTTCTGCAACTATGGAGTACGACGGATATCATCTCGTAGAGACGTATGAATATTTTACAATAGGGGATATACAAACTGATCCTGGGTTATACTTATCAGTAGCAATTTTCATAGGGCTTAACATGTTGTGTTTTCTAATTATTCTTGTCTGCTACATTGTTATCATTAGAACTGCCTTCAAAACATCCAAACAAGCTTCAAGACAAAGAGAAACGGCAGAGGAGATTCGTATGACAATCAAGGTATCGGCAATTGTGCTAACAGACTTTTGTTGTTGGTTTCCAATATGTCTTATAAGTGCTCTTGTCCAAGCAGGGGTTGTGACCATTCCCCCAAGTGTATTTGCGTGGATAGTAACGTTTGTATTGCCCATCAACTCCTCCATTAATCCATTAATGTATACAATTGGTTCTGTTATTGGGGAAAAATGCATCAAGAAGCAAACACGGTCACATCATATTCAGATGAGAGCAATATCTACACAAGTACTAAGAACAAATAACAACCCATAAAAATAATTCTTACTTGGACCAGAAACTCAAAGAACCAAAAAAAAAAATGCCTCTGAAGAGACGGGAATCCTAGCGAGTTTTTATCCGTTTGTTTGTTTATTTGTTTGTTTTTTGTTATACGATGTATGCATGCATAAATTATATAAATTGTAAAATATCAGTCATGTGACTCTGAGTTTAATAACATAAAATGTGGAGTCCCACAAGGATCAATCTTGAGTCCGTTGCTATTTATACTTTATATTAATGATATTGTAAACATAACTTTCTTATTTGAAGTGATTTTATTTGCAGATGATACAACTTTATTATATTTCCATCCAGATATAGCATCTAAAATAGGTTGTATTAATACAGAACTCTGTGAAATAAGTAAGTGGTTTAAAGCAAATAAATTGTCAGTTAATGCTAGTAAAACCAATTATATGATAATGGGAACAACGCATATTACTAATAAGTACGTAGACGTGCGTTCATGTATTCACGAGGAAAGCAGAATTTACAGTTCAGCGGATGTTCCTGTAAATGACAAAGATAAAAATACGCATTTAGATAAATAGAAGATAAGTATTATTATGTCTTTAAATAGAGTTTCCTCCAACAAATTTCTAGGTGTTGTAATTGATGAAAATTTGACATGGAAAAATCATATTGATGCAATATCAAAAACGATATCTAGAAACATTGGAATGTTAACAAAGTTGAAACACTATGTACCGGAACACATATTGCATTCTCTGTACTGTACTCTTGTTTTACCTTATATAAATTATGGTATTCTAATTTGGGGAAACACTTATAAGATATATCTAGATAAAATTCATAAATTGCAAAAGTGGGCAGTAAGAACAATCTCGCTTGAGCATTATAGGTGCCATGCCAATCCGCTCTTCAAAAAGCACAAACTTTTAGATGTGTATGATACATATAAATTGGATATTGGTGTATTTATGTATAAACATCAAGCAGAATTGTTACCAAAGACATTTATAAAAAAATTTCGTAAACACAATCAAAACCATAATTATTCTACAAGAAATGCCCAAAATTATAGCATCAATAACTCGAGGAAATGCTTTTCTGATAGATCAATTCGAACATCTGGTCAAGGTTTATGGAATTCTCTGGATAGAAAAACAAAACAATCTAAAACTGCCAAAGAATCTCGATATAAGTTCAAAAGAAACCGTTTAGAAACATATATATATTTAAGCTTTGTGATATAAATTCAACAATATATTGTACATCATATGATTTGTTTTGAAGTTTTGGGCATGTCTTGTCTTTGTGCGTCGGATTTGTATGTGTTTACTTTCTTCTAGTATTGTGTTATTAGACTATTAGGCTCTACTTTAAGGATGGCCCATTCAGGCCTTTTTGGCCTTTTGCCATCTCCTCGATAGCATTCTTTGTTGTATTTTATGTATAATTTTATTTGTTCTTGCTCTGTTCAGTGTACAGACTGTCAACGAATGATTTATACCCGCCTATCATATTTTCTTATGGACAAGTGGGTAAAGTTTTGGTCAAATCTTGTTTAATTTTTAGTTATACAAGTCTTTAGGTTTCTGAAGAATTTTGAATTTTTAAAATCGGATGTTCCTGTGGAAAGTTATAGACATTTTTCTAAACAGTGTATATTTTGCAAATTGTAAATTTGTAATCAGTGTAATTGTTGAACTTAAACAATCAAAACTGACTACACTGAAACCCTCTTTTACTTCTCTAAAGTTACAACGTGAAATACAATTTGGGTTTTATTTATTGACTCTGATAGATGTAAAGGATGTCCTTGACAATGAAATAACGATTTTGGTTACGGCCGAACAGCTGTACAATGACCAGTACAAATAATGCTAGATGTTACGCGCCTAAGGAATATTGTCTAGAAACTTTCCATTTGACATTGCTAATGACAACCAGAAATTAGTATTTTGGGTGGTTATTATGGGTACCAACTCAATTATGTCGACGGAAACTTCAACGCACCGAAGTATATTGTCATAATCAACAGATTTGTGGTTCCACAACTTCTGGCCCGCCAATATGTTGTCTTGCTCCATATTTGACTAAAACTATCTTGGTAATTTGAAGTAGGCCAAGTAGAAATAGATTAACAAGTCTCTAGGGTAATGTTTTTTGTAGATCATAGAAATAACAAAATCGATTTGAAATTTGTCTTTAAACTTTGCAAACATTGGTAAATTATCAGTATTTATTATACCTGCATGATTATTTTTACTGATCAAAACCATGTTTGACTAGATTTTGTATTACTTCATCGCACAAAGCAATGAAGCATGATATTTTGATGAATCCTATAGAAAATGTAGAATACTTATTCACTATTGTAGAAAAGCTGTTGATTTTATAAAAAGAAATGATTAAATATTTTTCTGATTTTTTGAAATCGGGTATAAATCATTCGTGGACAGTCTGTATATGAGTGTGATATTGGAATAAATTGATATGATATGATATGATATGATATGATATGATATGATATGATATGATATGATATAATATGATATGATATGATATGATATTATTCGTGTCAAAGGTATCCTAAGGAAATTGAACACTGTTGATCGACGGTCCAAGACGAACAATTTGACATCTCCATCTTTGACATTTATTAAAATAAAGTTTGAAATCTGACCTTTCTTTTTTGACCTATGACCCTCAGGGACAGGTCAGGTTATGGGTCACTATGTAACAAGAACTGTTGTATAAATGAAGAGCGTTGTAAATGAAAAAAAGTTGTATGTGCCAATATTTCTGTTAAAATGTATCTGTTAACAATAGCGATATCAGAAAGTAAAAAACCAATAAGCCAGAATTTTTAGCACGTCTAAAAGCACTTGTGTTAACATACCGTAGCTAATAAGTAATTTAATACTAGATATGAATAATAGGTACCTACTCTCTAGTTTTTATTTTGGCCTTTAATTTGCATATATTTATAACAATTATATGTAACCAGAATTATAGTACTTGTGAATTTGACGATTTTGTAAAACTGGAAAATGGTATGAATCAATATTTATCATCTTAAAGACTTTTTTATTACAAATGCTATGCTATTATGACCTAATAAAGTTCTAAAATGTGATATGTTTATAATGATTACATATATTATATGCAGAATTTGAGTGTATGTAATGACCTGACGGTATTGTAATACAAGAAGTTACAACTCTTGGTCTCTATGATTTTGAAAACATTTGTTTCACATCAGCTTTTGTTAATAGTACGTTAAATATAATATGTCGTTTTCCTTAATGTATGTTGGATGCGATTTTGATCATATGCTATCATAAAGCATAGGGCGGTCGCGATTTACTAGAAGCTTGTAAATTTAGGGCTAGAGATTTCTAAAACGCAAATTTGGGATGTATCTTACGCGTCTTTCTTTTGGCGCATTAATATTGAAAATGTTATAAAAATTGTATTGTAAGCAAAAAAATTTTTTTTTTACCTTTATTCAAATAATAACAAAAGTGCTCGTATAGCGATACACTTTATTGTATTATTCTAAATCCGCTATGGTTCACCCGTGAACCCCATTCGTAGCTGAGCTATTTTAAGTTTCATTTGAGGCACTATTTTAACATAATGAAATTTACACAACCAATATTGCTTAAGGTAACTCGATTAAATATACAAGTGAAGAGGCATGACCACCGTCGTCTGTTTCATTGGCGTAAATTTCATTCAGCTAGAAAAATGTCTTTCGAATATTCGCACTTAACATGTAACTTTACCCTGTCAATTTGGCAACTGTAAATGTCACTATCATGTCACTAAGCGCTATTCGAAAGACATTTAAGATGGTCTACATGGTGATATGAGAACAGTGTCAACATGGAATGGCTCAAGACGACATGCAACACATATGTGACCCGTCATATCGAAAGGTACCTTAAGGTCGGCAAAATTCAAATTGATTTTTTGGTCTCATCTGAAAGATTATATTTTAAGCTTTAAAATGACACCTTGCTTTTGGTTATTGGATGTTCGATTGCAAAGTTACATTGAAATTGGTAAAAGGCATCGGTCTGATTCAGAAATCTATCGTTCTGAGAAAATCAAGTTTAAAGTTTCTGTAATGGTAAAAACTTCAACGGAGAAAAGATTTTTATATTGATTTTTAAAACATTTGTCTTATCTTGTGGATGTTGAAACCTGATTAATATGATAGAATACACTTCAAAGGTAACATTTCTGATGAAATTAGAAATTCGACCTTGGACGTGATTTTTGATTATGCTCAGCTTCAATGGCCCGTATCTCGTAATTTACTATGCCGGTATTAAGGTACCTTTAGATATGACGGGACACATATGTGCCCGTCAATCCCAAACAGCCGTTAAGGCGGACTCGTTGTTAAATATTTGCCAAGGCCACGCCATAATGATTAAAATGACACCTTTATGAAATTATCCCAACTTCCAAAAGTCAAATTACGGTTGTTAAGGAGTAAAATGTATAACTATATTTTCTGTTGATTTTCCTCAAAATATTTACATTTCCGATTATTTTCTTAAGAAACTTCGAAGATATTTTACAATAAGCACAAGACTTGTGAATCTGTAAAAAATCAATTTCGACAAACTACGTCCTTGACACGTATTTTCACCTGTAGCGCAAAATGAAATGGACAGTCACATAATGCAATTTTATGTTGGCCAACAAGTTTCAGTATAGAGTGTGACATTAATCATTTTTATTTTGCATTTCAGCAAATCATGGCAAATTGTATGTCAAGTTTGTGGGTTTTATCTTATCATGTTCTTCCACAATATAGTAATAAATTACTGAACGTTTTGGCAACCACTACTAATTGTTTCACAGCATACACTCACTGACTATTGTATAGCACATCATCATTGTCATTGTATTTAAAGGCATGTTCAAAGGCATGAAATGTATTAAAAGTTTAACATAAATCTTGTCTTTTACAATTTTACAAATTCATATAATCAGAATTATAGTATGTAGCAAGCATGTCTAATCATTTTAAAGACATTTGTATTATAATATCTATGGACAATGATGTCACAATTAGTATTTAATGAAATGTATTTAACCAGGGTGATATTTGATTAATTTCTAGTATTTTTGTTGTCTTTGCTCTGACGATATCACCAAGCTCTAAGTAAACATTTAACTGTCCAATGTTTCAAAGCTTGTTTGTAAAGGTATTTGCCGAGCATGACGTATCAAGGGATTATAAATAGATAAAACTTAAAATTTGCTCCTCCACATTACTGTTTTGGGCAGCACCATAATGTTATGGTACTTTCAATGTGCTCTTATATATTTGTAAAGTCCAATCATTCTTTCATACCTACGATATCGACGATGTGCTTATGATGTAACTTTTAATAAAAGTACCCAGTTGGCATTGATGTTGCAATCACAGTTTCATTTCGTTTAAATTTTGAATAAAATACAATGATATTTGTGTCAAACGTTTAAGTCTAAAAGTGATTTTTTAAATATATACATATTGTGTCTTGATCACTTGGATGTTTTGTTTACGGTAATGATCTATATCCACATCTACACGGACAAAAGTAAGCAGTACCACTCTAAGATTAGTGGTGCACAAGTTTAAACACACAAATATTTTGAAAATACAATATTACAATTTTTATAACTTACGCAAGAAACAGTAAATAAAAATGTGACTGCATGCAAATTACCGACAACCTACACATGAGGCGATGTACTGCATTAGTGTTATGGTTGATAAAATTGACGAATGTCTACTCTTCTTGAAACTTTCAGTCAGAGCTGTAGACTAAAGAGGGAGAACATTCTGAATTTGTGGAGAGATATTAATGTGTTTGGTTTGTTTTTACCACTATATTGCTTGGAATGTGAACAGAAATTGGTTTTTAATTTTGTAAATGATTGTAAGCCTATTACACTGTCTATATTATCCAAGAATTGGCCACTGTGAGTCTTGTAGTATTTTGGTAACAGTGCCATCCACTCTCCTGTAATTGCCAAGAATCGATCAGTTCTGTGCCACAGGTTGATTTAAGCCCTTCCCACCATTCAATTCAAAACTGCTATTTCCACAGCTTATAAACAGCACACTGAGGGAACCAACTGCATAGACTTTTATGATAAAACTACTGATGGAAACTTGCTATAGAAAATTTATTATTTTGTCCAACTGTGAATGAAAAGGACCTTCAGAAAGAGGATAATCACAGCTTTTTATCAATGCAAACAAACCTGAGTTGGATAGAGTTTTTTATTCCCAAAATAAAGTTTGAAATAGAGTAAATTCAAACTGTTTACCATACAAATGAATGCAGTAGTGGAGTGACCTTGGTTAACATTCCATGGGGTCTATTGATATGTTGCTGTGTGTTATGTTGTGCTGTATTGCTTCTATTGTTATCTGATCACATACAGCACGACGGCCAAAATATGAGATATCCACTGTTTATGCACTGTATTTTAACCAGAAAAAAGGGAGGCTCGTATATCATACTTTATAAGCTGGTGGTATATAAATGATTGGCTATTACCTATGATTGACAATATTAGTGGTAGTATAACAGTGTAACTTGCAATATTTAAAGAGAGAGTTTGCCAACAAAGATAGTTGTCAAACAGCTTAACTTTCCCTTTATATGTGTAGTATTAAGACAGTCGTTCTTTCATGATAATTAAAATAAAATGTTTGAATATTTAGGAAATTTGGTAAAATTTGGTTCAAAATAGTACAAGTGGAATGCAGATTTGACACTTTTAACTGCTTAATGTGGATACTTTTTTTAAATGGCCAAAATGAACAAAATGTTAGCGCTCTAGATTATGAGTTGAGTAATGAAATTGAAGTGAAAAGTTCTGTTATACATTACATTCATTTTATTTATGACTTTTTACATGCAAAAAAACCGATTGCAAAAAATAGATTGTAAAAATCATGAATCAAATCCAGATTGTTAAGTCACATCTCAAAATGACCGTCTTGTCAAACAAAAAGTATATCACTTCATTTTTATTACTCAACCCATACTATTATAAAACGCTAACATTTTCTGTATTTTTGCCGTGTTGAGAAAGTATTCCCAATAAGCAGTTAATTCCTTTCCCCTCTTTAGAACCAAAATTTTACTCAATTTTCTATTTACATTTGGTGGCTGAAGCTATTTTTACCATACTGTTACACTCCAACCCTCTGTCTCGCCTTGTGAACGTCTATTTTGTTTGTATACTATAATAGGTTAGTATACCATGTACAAATTTGGATTGTGTTTAAAATAAAAAGAACATCAAATTGGTCCATAAAGATATATCGATTCGATTAAAATAGAAAAAATAAAAGTTAAAAAATAAAAAGGTGTGTTTCCTTAAGGTACCGTAGTAATTATCAGGACGGGAGAAAGAATTGGTAAATATCTTTGTTCCATGTAAGTGTTATGTGTACATAGCTATTGGCAA
>JXSR01S023855.1:691-17694 GCA_000969725.1 Ophiothrix spiculata | reverse complement strand
TTCCTTTGCAGAGTGTTGTTTAAATAGAGAATCTTAGAAGTAAACGCGAATCGATTCACCAACATGGCAGTGACACATTGAAGGCTGGTTAGAATATACTGTACCCAAAATCGTGGAATTAACCGAATTGACTAGAAATAGACCTACGTTTATATCCCATATAGCGAACCACATGCACCGCATTGCGCTACGATCACATTAATGTGATCGTAGACCACATGAGTTAGACCACATGATGCATTTCCTACAAACAACTGGATTTCTTAAGTCTAATAACCATCTTTCAGTTTTCGTCCACCGAACCTGATAAATTCATGCAATATTTGGTTTTTGTGAACGCATTTTGAATCATTCCAAATTGCATGTGTGCGCATAACGGCGTAAAACTGATTTTTACTCAGCGCAAACGCAAAACAAAAATGCACCGAGCAGTGCGCACGATAATTTTTTCCAACAGACTCTTTCAATGTGAAAACTCAGTGATTTTTCAAAAGACCCTTCTTAATTTGTAATCATTTTTGTTTAAATTTAATGTAAAAATACAAATTTACGATCTAAATATTTATAATAAAGTACCGCTATTTCACAATGTCAAAAGTAATTTTTGGAAAAATACCTGCAAATGTATAAAGAAATTAACTAACTGATGACTGGATCAGAGGACTTTGATATATTTTGGATAAATATCGGCATCTGACAAAATGTCTGATGAGTATTGTGTATCGGCGAGCGAATAATGGGAATTCCCCTTTTGATATATAATTAAGACCATTTCACTAATTATATCCTAAAAATAGCGATGATGCCAATTATAGGGCTTTGACCTTCTCTTGAATTCATGGAAAAAGGAAATAATACTATTAACAGCAAATATCAGTTTTTGCGGCATGGGAAGAATATATCGTCTGTTACCTACAAAATTCGCATTGTACCTTGTTAAAGACATACTTATAGATACATGTAATTGCATTTTTAGGTCGTTCAATAGAACAGAAAAATACCTTATGTCGGCCTGATTCGTGGGGGTGTGTATGTGTGTGTCTCTCTATTTGTCCATGTGGGGTTGTATCACAAAAACATTTGGTATATAGTTTTGGTTGATACTTTTTCAATTTACTGTAAATCAAAGTTTTGATGAAACTTGGTCAGATGAAGGATAAATATGTTCTTCAGATCTGAGAAGCCGTCGTAAATTATGCCAATTAAGTACCTCATCTACATAACTAATGAATACCATCCGGACCTTCAAAAATCTTGTAATTATCAGTTTTATTTAGTCTTTCATTATATCAATATTGTAGTTCAAATTATAATGGCAGGAGAGCCACTTTATAAATGTCTTGTATGTACAAAAATTCAAAAGTCTATAGCTTTTCTTAAAAACCACTATAATAGATTTCAAATCATATTTTACACTTTCTAAATGAAAGATCATCATCGAATACCTGCAAAGCATTGGTTACTGATCAAAATCACTGTGACATTTCCTTATAGGACCGATGTCCCTATTTCTATTTGGTGTTACCCACCACGCAAGGTGCTGGACAAAATATGAATACATTCAAACTCTCTGAATTATTTATTCACGAATAATTAGCCATTAAGATACACCTTTACAATTTTAATATTTTTACATGCAATTAAAGCGCACAAACACGGACAAATCAATTAAGAACAACCAAGTCATATCAGACGTGTTACTATCCATAATATTACACGTTTAATGTAATTTATAACCAGTTTTATACTTAATATAAAACCAGTTGATACATATCATATATCAAATAACCACAATACCATGAAAATGTATATGGCGAGACAGACATGGGCAGTTTATTTCAATTTAAACCATTAATTACAAATGAGTTTAATAATGGATAAACAAAACGAAACCTCCAATACTGTGGAATTGTTAAATGAAATTAAGAATGAGGAAGCATTGCATATTTTTGAATAAAAAATCCCGTGAAAAAATTCCGTGTGGAAATAACAAAATCATCAATTTTCTTTCAGAGGAACTCGACAAACTCTGTATTGTCCTCAGGTTTGTTTGTTACCAAAATCTTATTATGAAGTACACCAAATGCTTTTACGTAATTGTACATCTTTTGTAGCAGATGGCGGGGTTTATCTCATTCTTATTTCACTGAAAAAGTGCAACTACTAGTACTAGGTCTTATTATTAATAATTGACAAAAATAAATTGGAACCAGCAATATTGCGACGTTAATATGAAAAAAAAAATGATTTGTTAGCCGAATAAACAAATGTTGGGTACCATGCTGATGGAGGTAACCCCGTCTTGCATTCAAGTTTTAAATGGTTGCCAAATATGATTCGCTTGGTATTTTTTATAGTGGAGAAATTCAATTTATGCAAATGTTTCTCTCCGTTTGATAGCAGTGTTAAAAATGGGGAAAACAATAGAAATATCACATGTATAGCGAGCAGTTTTGGCGGATTATATCTAGAACTTCCCTTTTTGTCTTTAAACATAATACATACCAAACATCCTCTGATACTGTTTCCTTTTGGGCCTTTTATTATTGCATGTATGAACGTATATCAATTTGTTTTGCTCTTATTAAATCTCAGCTAATCTTGAAAACAACAACAACAACAAACAAACGAACTCACAAACACAAATTGAAAGTTACCAAATATAAGGCTAGGCCAACTATGTCCAAAACTGTCCAAATCTTTAACAAGTCCGTTAAAGATCTCCCTTCTATATGAAACATACAATTTAATGCACCAAAATGTGTATACATGTTTTATTCAATGACTATATAAATTTGCTAATATCTTCTAATTCGGAAGTTAGTCTTCACGGATACATCGGCCAGTCTAATGACTCATATAATTTATAAGACACAGTAGTAAGCAATAATCGTGACTAGCTGAATTGGTCAGGTTAGAAAAAGTCAGCATTGTACATGCATTTGATCCGTTATATGAGCCATCATTAGCATTTCTGATAATTAATCATAGGATACAGCATTAAAGTCATCGGGTTGTTGTACCTACCTTTGACTGAACCAAGGAAGACAATCCGAAATTGACTTTTTGAGGCTTTTTTTCTGTACGAAATTATTATATGATATAAATTTATTATATAATATACCCAAATAATGAATCTGCTTTAAGACTTTGTTTCAGCATTTAAGATTTTAAGGTGTAATTTGAATTATATGTACAAATGTATTTAAAAAGGAAACTTAATTTAGTCATTTTGTTTGCAATAAATGAGTAAAACTTGCCTCACAGCAATATAGTTCGTCCAGCTTTCGCCATTCAGATCAATTCCGTTAACTCTAACGAAAATGTTACTTTTTGATGTCTACTTTGAAGATCATATAATAATTTTTGGTGCAAAATGTTTGTTATAACTTATATGACAAATGAACAAAAAACCAGATCTGACAGTCATTGTTGTGTAAAATATGCAGCAGTATTCTTCATTAATCAGTCATATTATACTTGAACCCAGATGCCTAATGACATACTTGTCAAACTTGTTCTAATTGGGACAGAGAAAAAAAAACCCATCCCGTGATCAAAATGTGTGTATATCAAAGAAACCAGGTATCGTCAGAACACGTAGTTCTCTAAAGAAATGTTAGGTCAAATGCTCATACGTTGCCAACAGGTATTCTCCTCGTCTATATATGATCAAATGATACCTTACAGCATCCGATTCACTATGATACAGTAAGTCATATTGCTAGCTATTGCTGGAATTCTGCCGATTCATTTTATCACTCCAAGACATTTATAAGTGTTGTAAAGTAAAGATCCACTTCAAAGTGCAGGCGAATGACTATCTAACCACAAACCTGTGGCATATCGCCAGAAGTTAAAATTAGAGTGAAGGAAGCTTAAAATATCTCGGCAAATATCCCATTTTTGCACATGATTTCTAGGTGAATCTGACAGCCCGTGGTATTTAACACGTCTTCATCTAGGGATCTAGACCTAATGTGTTACCTGTGCAAAAAGATCCAGGGTATTGTGTTTCTTTAAAGTGTGCCTAACATTTGGAAGTCGACAGATTTGCATGCCTACAGAGAAACCAATAAGTTTTAAAACTATAACGATGTGTTCTTTTAACCATTGCAATGCAGATTAATGAAACCATCAACGCAACATAGAAAAATACTAGTAGTTAAAATGGAAGTAACATTATTTTACAAATGGTTTATATCAGTCTATACCTTCGTATCTTAAGGCATGTAAGGCATGTAATTTATAACATTATATAAATGTTTTTTCTGTGGAAAAAATCAAACCTCATGCATTTCTGGGGATGTTTGATCAATTTTATATATGGACACATTATCTCAGGTAAAATGTTAGAAACGTCTCTACATTGTAAATGGACCGCATTCTCTAAGGTACATCTTTACACTGTCAGTGGACATACTCGCAGGCAGGTAGATCTTTACGTTGCTATTACATAACACGTACTCGCAAGGTGATCTTTATCATGTTTACATTTTCATTTTAAATGGCCATATTTTCGCAGGTAAATCTTTACATTCTGAATGGACATATTTTTGCAGGTACTGTAAACTTGGTGACTTTGAACGGCGGGGTTACTTTGATCAAAATTGTGACATTGAAGGGAGCTCGCGAAACACAACACACATCTCGTCAAATGATGGTTTGTTGAGGATTATTAACATCAATACCTGATCAATGGTTGATATAGTTGAAATCCTTTATAAACCGCCATCAGGCGAGATGAGTCTTCCACGAACCACCTTGTCGAAATGTTATATATTATTATAGATAGATCTTTACATTGCAAACTAACATATTCTCCCAGGTAGATCTGTCATGGTAAATGGGCAGATAAATGCAGGTAGATCGTTACGTTGTAAGTGGACATATTCGCGCATGTAGATTTTTACATTGTAAATGGACAAAATTCTCGAAAGTTTGTATACATTGTAAATTGACATGCTTCGCATGTAGATCCTTACATTGTAAATGAACATAATTACATAAGGTATAGAAATTTACATTGTAAATTAATACCATAAGGTATAGATATTTAAATTGTAAATTAATTGGACTTATTTTGGCAGATAAATCGCCGTATTTTTAATGGACATGGCCACGTACATCATTACTTTGTTAATGGACATCGTAATCGGACATATTCTCGCAGGTAGAATTTTGATTCGTAAAAAGGCATAGTTTTCCAGGGAAATCTTTAAGCTGTAAATTGACATTGGGCTATTCCAGAAAAAAATTGCCCTCCCCCCATAGAGGAGGTAAACTGTCCTCATTCAAAAAGTCTGAAATTCCATCAAGAATTTTATTAATTTTTCATGGAATTCCAGAGCCTTGAGCCAATTTCTTTGAAAAATGTTGGATTTTTGGCGACTCTGAAGATAATTTTCTGGAAAACAGGGAATTTTGTTTAAAAAACTCCGGAATTCCAAAGCCCGCTGTTGTCAAAAAAATCTGGAATTCCAACATCCTCTATGGGGGGTGGGCACAAATTATCTGGAATAGCCCATTCTTGAATGTAAATTGACATATTCTCTTGGGTGGATCTTGACATTGCAGATCTGGACAAGTCAACCGATGACCATCGGACAATCTTTCAGTCCAGTTGCCACCATGGATTTTTTTGTTACTCCTACATAATAATGAAATTACTTTAACCGGTACGTAGAATCAGACTTTTGAAAAGCGGCTGAAAAGAGTTGTCCCGGAGTTGTGCATGTTACAAAAATAATGTACTATCAGTGAATTTCCTGCCACAAGTTTACTCGTCAACACAGACATAGAGTAATTCTTTGAACAGCAACAGGATGCCAACTTTATGCTGTCCATGCTGACTCAAACTGGATGGTCACACACGGGTCAATATGTCTCGATTGCATGTTTCCAACAAGATCAGTGTAATGTAGGTATGAAAGAAATGACTTGAATTATTCAGAGTTGAAAAAAGGTTTGGTTTCGTTAATTTTCGTACATAAGTGGTTCGGGTCTAAAACCCGGGGTCTAAAAACAGAAACCTTTTTATTTTGTTAACATGATCGACATATTACAAAAATCGTCTCGCGATATTTAAAGAAAGCAAAATAGTGTGAATCTTGTTGCATGGGAAGCTTAATATTTATGTAATCCTCTGTGTTATATTTCAGTCTTACAACTTTAGATATGTTTTATGGAAATGACACTTCAAGAAAAATTAAGGATCAATCCATGTATAAAATCTCCTAAATTCTGAGATAAATTTATCAAAAAATCGTCATTTTCGCCCAAATCATTTTGCCATAAATTTTCGAAGGTGTTGTGAACAATTGTCCATATGCGCCATTCAGCGTATTTTTGGAAAATTTTGAAAAAAAACCCGTCAAAATAGCAAGTTTTGCAAAGAAAAAAGACCGAATGAAATATTGGGGAGCCTGATTTTGCTATCTGAATTTGCGCTATGTCCCTATAATCTCTTATATATTAGCCTCCCCCGGCATTTTGCCAAATCGCAGCTTGGGACGCCTCATATCGGCCAAAATCATTTCGAAAAGCAGCATACTTCGTCTGAACCGCCAACTATAAAATGATTTTGTACAATATAGAAAGAGTGCAGGTCTTCCTTTTTTGTCTTTTACCAAACTCTTCAGAGCTAGCTAAAGGTTAAAGCTTCAAGTTCCGTGATTCATAAGCTCCCTGTCGTGTGAGTCATCGTGTTAAGGCGCTTACACATCACACGAAAATAGAAACATTTGATACAGCCCTGGAACGACAATGTGCTACTGATTTGAAACTTTTTGCCATGTGTATTCTCTTTTTTGAAAAGTATACTAGTATATATGAAAAGTACAAGCAGCCTTTCATCTACATGTCCAATGCCATATTTTATGTTCAAATCGGTTATCATTCTGTATAGAAAAATTACTGTTCTCTTGTTCAATTTGAGAATTTCATATCCTATACACTGAATTGCTTAGTGCATGACAGTTGCTAACATAATTTCATTTGCATCATGCGCCCCAATGTTTAGCGCGTAATTTTACAGTTTAAGCACAATATATATTATCAATTGTTTTGATTTTGAGTACACGTATTTGTAATTCTTGATATTCACATCTAAAAGTGCACGATTATTGACACCCAATCAGGACACTGTTTAATGAAAAGATCGAAATATTCAATCTTACTTTGATTGACACTAAGCATCAACCTAAAAGATTGGAATTTCAATCTATAAAGAATGAAAATCAATCCATCGGAGTATTGTTTTAAGGCCATGTTCTAGTAGGAAATCTTTACATTGTAAAATTTGAACACACTTCCAATCGAGAGAAAGAATGTTAAGAGGTTCAAATCATTAAAAAAAATTTGAAATATTTCATTCCTAAATAGATTGAATTTCTTATATTTAGATGGAGAATTCACTATTTGAAACTATACTACGATGAATTGATTTTAACTCTTTCTAGATTGAAACTCCAATCTTTTAGAATGACATTTAATACCAGACCAAGGAAGAATGACTGTTTCAATCTTTTAATTTAGCATGCTCAGAGAGAACAACAGAATTACCCGAATATAAGAAACTCAACTAAAATAGACATTACCATGTGTTAATATTCAAATTGATTCTTCCTTATTCTTCTTCTTTTAGATTTCATTCTCAACTAAGATTTGTCATTTCACGGCATCCTGTATTGCGCAGCTTGTCATTTTGCTGGAATGACCTTGAGAAATCGTGATCAAGCTTCTTTGGATTGACGCTACGTGATTCGATTTGTCATAAAGGACCTTCTGATGATTATGATGATTGAGACTCTTTTAAAATACGCTAGATGGTGATATAAAATTTAAAAACGGCACGTGCACAACATGAACACCCCTGTAGGATGATAGGTAAGATATAACACACACCCTTACAACTAAAGAGGAAGGGTGCCCTTACATAGACCAAGAGCTTCCCATAGTACCAGATGAAAAACCGGAGCAATTGCCTAGCCTGTATTTGGAACAATCAGCAATACAGATGGACTTAGAGATGGGCTGTCTCATCTACAGATTCCTGTCATGCGTATGTTTTTCTATTATCCATTTTATATTATCATCTCTACACTGGCCACCTGATTGGGGACCTTATCTGCACATCTTCATTAGGTCTTTCTCTATTATCCTTGTGCTGCTCTTTTTGAGTCCTGTTCATTGTTTGGTGTTATCTAACCATTTTTTTTAAATCTTAGCTTATTTTCTTTTTCACTTCTTTCCATGTTTGTGCTGCTAAGGAGCTCCAACTGCAACACAGAATGTATCCGAAATAATCCATCTTGAGGTACATGGATCACAATTCTAGGAGTACTCTCAGTATTCAGGTTTTTTAATACACTGAAATATTGGTGTTCCAACACCATCTTGCTTGATATCGTTTTAAAAAGAATCAAAGTCATCAAAACCATCACGTAGCGTCGATCCACAGTTAGCTTGATCACGAAGTCTCAAGGCCATGTCAGTAAATGACAAGCTGCGCCATACAGGACGCCCTGAAATGACAAACCTTGGTTGAGAATGAAATCTAAAAGAAGAAGAATTAAGGAAGAATCAGTTTAACTATGATGTCTAATTTGGTCCTGATTTTGTTTTGTACCTTCTCCTGCTATGAGCATAAGTAAATGGGTGGACATGTGATCTAATCAGAATAAATATGGCTGACACTGAAGGATTAGATATTAAACAAGGAAAAAAAACCCCATAAACATGATAAAATCATGTGTTATAAAGTAATTCTTAGAGATATTTGAAGGATGGCGAATTATCGATATACTTTTTGGTATTTTGGTAAAAACAAATTGGTTCATACCAAGCCAATTTGTTTCATTATTATGTTCTTAGCTGACCGATTTCCAAAAAAAAATCGGTCAGGGATATCGGACAGAAAACAAAATGTCAGATTTTGAACATAATAATGATAAAATTGGATAGATTTTTTCACATGATACTCAAAGATATTGGTCTTGCTATGAGTTTTAGAAATATCGAGCTCGACGCTGCGCGTCTCGCACGATATTTCGTAAAACTCATAGCTTGACCAATATCTTTTTGTATCATGCTCAATCCATCCAATTTTATATCAGTAATCTTTCTGTTGGTGACTTAATGATAAAAGTGATAAGAATATGACGAGATATTAGTTAATCTCTACGCAGTACTGCATGCTCTACGTCACCAAGTTTTTATATTAACACACCCTGTCATAATTTGTATGATAATTTGTATTTTGTTGTATTTCTCGCCAAGAATTTGCGGCTTTTAATGACGTTATTGGTGTAGAAAATACTAGATGTTTATCTTATTTGGCTGCTAACTACTACATTCGGATGCATGTGGTTGGAATTTATCATGTTGACATTAATGAATACGGCAGTTCAAGAAAACCCCAAACTTCAATAGCTCCCTTCTGTAAATTATGCTTACAAAATATAAATGCATACTAATCTCTGAAAATGCTTTCACATCACTAAAAAGCATGTCCATGTCTATTATATCCCAATCGTGGTTCCGAAGCTGATTTTACACTTTCCGGCTATTGCAGTTGTAGTTGACTTTTTTACACATTGTTAGATAATTGTCATAGTATAGTTAATATATTTAAACAGCCAGTGCAAGAAAACCCCAGCTCCATGAGCTCCCCTCTGCAACTATATAATATAACAATAACAATGTCTAAAAAAGCCAACTACAAGGTCAAATGTGACACTATGAATGGGATATAGACATGGAACTGCTTTTTAGTGATGTGAAAGCATTTTCAGAGATTTTGTAAGTATAATTTACAGAAGGGAGCTATTGGAGTTTGGGTTTTCTTGTACTGGCGTATTCATTTATTACACTAATTTCTTGACAAACTTGACTTGATTCCTATCATTTTGATCCATCAAGTCACTGTGATTTTGATTATGATGATAAAAATGACGTTTAATAATGTTGTTTGTTTTCGATGTACGTACAAAGATTCAAAAACAATGTTGACCTTGAGAACCACGGACTTCCTAATGATAATACGAACCGTTTAGTCACAAGTTATTTGTTCATTTTTTAAAACCAATCTTTGTTGCAAGTTTTAAATTAATTGTATCTGAACAATATTCAAACTAAGTAAGTCTTACCAAAATGTTTCATTATGGTAAATGATAAGGTGGCCTCTATCCTGTTTCCTATCTCGCAAGCCTCATGGATGTAACATGACTGCCTGATAATACGGATTTTGCTGACAATCCATTGAATTAAAACAGCTAATACAGAGAACCAACACCAAGATGGATAGAAATAAACGCTTGATAGCAAAATCAAAAACATAGAGATATCAGGGGTACATGAGAGTCAGTTGATAAAATTTAAAAACAGATGAAAAAAGTGACAAAATGTCAAAAATACGCTGAAAATTGAAGAAAAAGCTGTAATTATGACTCACTTGAAGGCATAAAAAAGCTGGAATCAGCTTAAAAGCTGAACCCTCACACCCCTGGATACACTGTAAAACTTACCAACAGAAAATGACGGAAAACCCCGGCAACAAAGTTTCTGGACATCCCGTAAAATTTAACGGGAGATTCCTGTAGTCAATTCCATACGTGCAAAATTATTAAATGATTTTATATTTAACGAACAAAATCACTGACTAGGCCAAGATTCGAACCGGGGACCTTGGTATTACCAGCGCAACGCCTAACCGACAAAACTAACCAGCCAGACGAGAAAGAACGGTTGAAATTTTATCAATATATGCCTTCGCTGCTTCAGCAGCATTTAGAAGGTATCCCTAAATATAAAAATGCAGTATTTTACGATTTCTGATTTAAAGAATGATTATAAATACATATATACTCCAATCATTTTACTGTGTCCGACAAATTTAAAAATCTATGTTTTTCATTGTTCTGGACACCGAAAAAAAAAACCTGTTACGTACTTTAAGGAAGTTCCTTCAACGTTTATTTTTTGCATTATACAGATCCGAACTCCGTTGCTGAACACGTGGTTATATGACGTCATATGACGTCATAGTTGAAGTCATAACTGAGTCTATGAGATCACATGATCATTTGAACGGCTACTAGTCCACGTGATTATGATAACCTCGACAGTGTCTTCCTCTGTGACATTTACAACATCCTCTTTCAATAAAGGTGACTGTCTTCTTCCATCTTCTAATTTAATATGAAAAAAGTGATCTCACATAGCATATATCCAGTGAGCTTTATCAGTAATATTAATATGGGTATAATTTCCATGCTATTATAAGCTATTATATTTAGGTCATATATTTTTTTGGCATTTACTTTCCTGCACTAGAATTTGATAATCTTAGCTATAAACTTGATACCTTTGGTTATCTGTCCGAAGCCCAAGCACCCGAAGGTTACAAAACAACCTCATGCTTTTTATGCAATTCGGATGGTCAGATATTGCAATTCATACTATTTTTTATACATTAGCAACATATATCATTATATGGCAAATTTGGGTTGTAACTGTCATACTTGACTCAGGTGAGTTTTAAACACAAATGAAAGCAGCATGCATAACAAATCCGCTGGATATATCCCCATTCCAGCCAACACAAACAAAATAGCCCGCAAAATAGGCCCTAGATGTGGCCATCTATGGCCTATACTTAGCCCAGTTGGGGCCAAGATGGGTGTACTGGCAGGATTAATTGATAACACAAACCTGTCAGGATAGAAGAGTGGCGCTGGTTGAGGTGTTGTTCCACCCACTAATGTATCCACACCGTATTCCATCGCACTTTGTCAAGTCCACTGGTAACAAACGTCTTATTTCCTTCAACAATGGAATGTACGTAAAATTGTTATAAAGTATCCAGATACTGTTATAGGTAGATGACTTAACGTCAAATCTGGCAGACCACCCTACTGGTTTAGTCAGGTGGACTGCCTATGTCACATGGGTTCAACTCCCTATGATTAAAGATGATGAAGGTTTTCGGTAAGGAAGCGAAAGCTCCTATGCTAATGTAAAAACCATAAACGGAACCATAATATTTCCAAATTGTGGCAACGACATACAGAAACAGGTTGGTAACAACTCGGTCAAGTTCAATGCCAAGAACACCTTTGGCATGAGTTCAATTCCCGTTTTGTTGACCATGTGTCATACGTTGGAGAATGCTGGATTACTACCATCAGGCCGATGATTGGCGAATGTTTTCTTATCTTGGACTGAAGCAGGCTCATTCAGGCAGCAAGTTTGGTACTGAAGGACAAAGACGTCAAGTCGTCTAGTATTTATTGCAAAACAGCACTTCAATATTCCAAATGACTATGCTGAGTTAAATCCTTGCAGGAGCTCAAACGTGTTTTAGAATCAAGACAAAGCCTTTGCTTTAATTCTAATTCGAGTAAAACAAAGATTGAAATACGTATTCCAATGAACAGCCAAGTTTGTTTTCAATTGTCAAGGCAGCCAAACCGCAAGACTCCTCTATTTCAATTCTCACCTATAATCCGTGAATATTTCACCAAATAGGAGAAGAGCAATATGATGTCTGGGTGATTCCCCTGCCGAAACCTCCTTCAAGTGTGACTCAGCTTATACGCTTTTTACATGATCCATACTTCACATTCTGATTCCCATTTTCACTTATCAACGTCATTCAGTGAATAAATAACTAAGCAAAGGATCATCAAGGACTCTTGGAACCTTCCAAAACTTTTACCGGTGCCGGTAATCACACAGCCTTTAAAAAAACTCTTAAGAACGTAAAATGACCAGGGTTTACCGTTAGAAGGCTAAGAATCCTATGTCTAACGAATTAAATGCTAGAAAAAGCAAGCACTTTGAAGCTCTGAAGACTTTGTTGGACTAAAAATACCGCTGGATTTTCAGGCGTGGGTTTGCCTAGAAACAGGAAGCCATGTCATATGCACGCAAAGCCCGATGAAAAGAGAAGAGTGAGTCACAATGCTCAGATTAAACATTTCATCGTCGAATATGTGACACTAAATGTGTTTTATAACACGTCGCGTTGAACAATCGTATGTGTTTATCGCACATGAGTTTCTCATATTGATGCATGAATCAATGATGTCCAAACAATGCATATTATTGATAACATATGATTTACAATTTCAGATTATTTTGGTCACTGGTCACTGATAGCAAGAAGTCACATTAGTCAATGTTGCTGGACATTCTTTGAGAAATGCAACTTAGAAAGAACATGTCCAATATGTGAATATGTTTCTAAAATTCACAGTCAACAAGTAGACATAACTCAAAGTATTTATCAAGTAAACTAATCTTCAATGAAAGATACACCTTAAAATCCAAGGATGTGACTTTCACTTTCATGGTAAACGAATAACTAATTGAAATTACAGTTAAGATAAATGATTACATTACATTAAGCAAAAAAAAATGCTACAAAAATCCAACTCAATCTTCTTAATTCAAAGTGGAAGAATTAATTTGTCGGTAACTTCACGTGGCCACACTGTTGTCAATGTACGTCAAAGATTACAGCCCAGACAAGACAACTATTGTCGGCTATTAGTCTCTTCCTACGACGAAGTTCAGAAAAAAGTTTATATTTATACAGAGTATAATGTAATTGTTAACACTGGTTAGGGACGAGTACAAATATTAAGAGTTACTAATAATCAATTAACAGAAAAACACGTACAGTTTGAACTTTGATCTCGTGTTATTCATACAAAATTAAGAAGAAAGATCCGCAAACCTCGCCCATGATACTTTAATGACATGCAACCAGGTGGGGCAAGAACTGACTCAGGAAATGTTGATATCGTCAATGAATGCAGAAGAGCAATTTAGTTAAGTAGATTTGATTGATTGAATTTGAAATTAATTGTTTAGGAAATATACTTCCACCTACTGTCCTATAATTCACCTTGGAAGTGATAATGGCATCAAATTCAGGTAATACTAATTAAAAATACATCCAAAGCTGTTGCAGGCTAGGTGGTTATGTTTATCATGCTTGTAAATTTAAGGTTTTTATTTTTCTTTAAGAAATTATGAAACAGTTAAAATAATCTTAAATGTAGTCCTAATAATACCTCATTTCAAACTATCCCTAGGTCATCACTCCTGTGCTCTATTACCGTTCAGTCAACTGACTATGACTGTTTAAGTTCATCTTATTCTTTGCTTTGAGGTATTAAGTACTACTCAGGTCAAAATGTTGTCTCGTAAACATGCCCATTTTTTATTGTTAAATATAAGAAGTTTACAAACAATGAATTCACAACAGGTAAGCACTAGACTTTGTATATTGTTGGTAATTGGTTTACAAAATCGTAAATTTGCTTCGGTTCGTCTAAAAGTTTCGTACTACAATAAACCACACCATATAGGCTTACATGACTGGGGGACGCAATGAAACGGAATTGCGATTTACAATGCATATTTACAAAAAGCTGAGTTGCAAATTTGTTTACAACAGATACAATTAACGTTCGGGGCCCAAAATATGTATTTTCAACTTTGAACACAATGTTGAATTACAATCAGTAATCCGGAAGCAGTATTGATAACAGTATAAACTTCAAAACTAAAATATCCATTGTTAAAAGATGCTTAACTGCAGACGCGATTTTGCATTCCAATTTCAAAGTACTCCATAAACTTCATAAGCTATGTGAAAACACCAATTCTTTAAATCTGCTAAAAGTTTGATAATTAACTCCATTTATGATTAACTTTACTTTCCGTGAATATTAGTTAATCCACCCAGTGTATATGCAATAAATTGCAGAAGAATTTGAAAACCGTCTAGCAGTACAGTGGTGTTGACCGACCTCCCCTGACAGCTTATTCAAAAAGTTTGAATCACAATTAAAATAGTATGGGTAATAGTCAACACCCTTGACAGACGCCGCTTCATACTTGCTGCAGAGTACCTGTCAGTAAGCTAAGATAATTAGTTTTAAATAACAAATCGATGTTGGCATATCAAAACCATGAAGCGAAAATTTTCCTGTCATATATAGGCCCGTATTGTCTGTTCTCTTTTCTTGAAACTGATATTGGATCGTTAGATGTCAAATCATAGCATACCGATTCAATTCGAAAATACATGGTTTCATCATGCTCATTATTGACAATTTTTGAAACGTTAAGACCTACTAAATAACTTGGTAAATTGGTTTTGAGTAAATTTGAAACGTGTCCTTAAAATCCTTTGATAGAATGATAAACCGGTGTGAAAGTATTCGTAGTCCCCCTGAAATGGTAGTCCGCCTTCCATAGACCATAACGGAATAAAGCGTGAAGCTAATCTCGCGTGAGAGTTGTTAGCCTATACTTTACTGTATAATCCGGACAATTAGAACGGGGGGACTTACATTCCTGCTACATCGGAGACGGTGCATCTATCATGTCTATGGTCATGTTAAATGTGATGACTCACCCCGAAAGGGGGGACTTTACAGATGATATAAATTTTGAGTTTATCATTTCATCTGTTACAGCATTTTCTAAGCTTTAAGATGACAACTTATTTGTCGAAATTGATCAAGGCGTTCATATTTTACAACAAAAATCTGCTGGAAATTCTTATTATTTTCTTTATTTTTTGCTACCTATTTTTACCAGAATCTTGAAAAGTGTTCTGTCGCAAATTCCCCCTTTTCAGTGTGAGTCATCACAAATGTACAAATGCTAACATTTCACGACTGGAAATGGTATTTATTAATTATATTGAAAAATCGGCTTTTTAGAATCAGTTTTGGCCCTGTGTCAATTTAAGTCAAATTAAAAAAATGGATCGCCATTCTTTTCGTCCAAATGAGTCCGATTTACATTCTGGAGTACTTAAACATACCCATATGGGTTTTTTTTTTTGTAAAAAAGCAATAAAACGCAAGAAAATCTCACGGGTTAACAATGAATTTAAGTGGTCGGACCGGGGCTTGAACCCACCGCTTCAGAGATAATGAATCCAACGCTTGCTCAGTCCACTTAGACAAGTTATATAAAGATATACTGATCTTAGAACAAGACATGTTAAGTAATATGGCAGTAAATGTTGGCTTCAGTAACACGTTTGGCGGAGTTCCATGGATACCCGGCATGTTGAACCCAATTATAGACTTGGATGGCAAGCATATTTCCTACTACTAAAGTTAGCAACGGTGATTCATAATAATGTCATTTTTTATTTGAGTTTACCTATAAGAAGTGTTCAATTATTGGTTGTGCCAAAGCCAAACTGCAAAAATTTGAGTAGAGAGTGACATTTATAGAATGCATATCTTTACAATTGATATGTATGACAAAAACATTCTTTTAAATATCCCCATAGACTTGATATCTTAAAGTTTGAAATATTATGACGTATAACTTGACCAATGACATCAATGCTAAATCATACCGATGGCGCTCTTATATATCATTTTTTAAAACCATGAATTTTCTGAGCTTCATCCCAGACCATTAAACTAAGTTTGCATGTTGTTTTATGCATAGCCAAATGCCTATATTCTCAGTTCGAATCAACCAGCAACAGTGTAGGTGATAAAGAGCACCCTTGGAAAATGCCTAATCACCTAGGCCACATCTCCTTAATCCTAAAGGTGCGTTTACACTGTGACGACTTAGGGGTAACGACAAGCAACGTAGACCTGCGGATTGCAGTTTTGAATTATCCGCCCGTCATAGTTAAAGTCAGTTAACGCTCACACGATCCGCTAGCCACGCACACTATCGTTACTATCAGTCGTTTTCAGTTGCAAGTTTTTAGTTGCAAGTTCTTTACCCTCCGTCGATACCCGACGTCACAGTGTAAACGCACCTTTAACAAAGAGATTTAGACATTTTCTACCAAGGGTCTTGTTGTTTGCAATATAGTAAAACAATTTACGGATTTAACAGCGCTTCAATATCAAATTTGTGAAAGATGATTGGTAAATGCACATGTGCGTTAGATTGACTATTGCATCTTTCAATTCAAACATCTAACATTTGTGACCGTCCACCCC